>JAKOGH010000905.1:0-173295 GCA_024811115.1 Terana coerulea
GTGCGGCGGGGGGACATTAAGGTCGGCTTGCTTGCCTTCATGTCAATGAAATTCACGAGAAACCGGTGATGTGGTTTAGCAGCAATACTGACACGAACAGTTAATAAATTCACCTTTGACCATCTCTCGAATGCAAATGGCGTACCATCAGCGAAAGTGAAGCAAAGGTGGGATGCTAGGTTGGATGCAGGCCGAGCGAAGGCCGAGAGGGATAGACCAACCTTAACCCCACGTAAGTGCTAACAGCGCAAGCGCCGAGTGACTGCTTGGAGATCACTCGCCTATGCATGCGAACCACCTCTGGATCCTGAAGCTTGCCATCGACCACAAATCGACCACTCACTAGTTTCAACGCTTTGTCAGGCATACTGCTTTACAAACGACTTCGCATGCCTTAGTAATTCCCTACGCATGGCGGCGCAGGATAGTAAGACAAGCTATGCGACATCGACCGAAATTCTAGTCTCCTCGGAACAGACAGCAAAGGACGGTTTAACCTGCGTGGACTACGGATATCGATGCACTGTTGCGAACCTCCAGGTTCAGCGTTCCAACTCCCGAAAGGAGCTCGCTTGGGCACGCAGTTCAAGGCGAGCTGTGTTACTCAACAAGTCTGTCCAGATGGGCAGCGGCGATGCGTACTACAATACCGCAGTGGACCCTGTGAAGAAACCAACGAGGCGATAAATATGGAGCCGACAGAATTTGGACGCCAGGCTTACTCATTAAAGTACGTGGACACCGGATTAGCAGCAGACTTGGACGCATATAAAGCAGGGCTGAAGTCTTCCCAAGGCTGCATCCTTACCGCACCAATCTACACACCCAGACACAATCGAGGGTCCATGTCTGGACAGCAGAAGGCTCTATACCTCCTTGAGAAACAGGGTAAGTTTACCGTTCAGGCGGCCGACATCCCTGAGCCCGCTGCCGGCGAAGTGCTCGTCGAGATTCATGCGACTGCCCTCAACCCTCTCGACTGGAAGATCCAGGTGGTTGGCTTCTTTATCTCCGAATACCCTGCAATCCTCGGAACGGACGCCGCTGGCATTGTCAAGAAGGTTGGCGAGTGTCTCGAACGTGAAAGTTGGAGACAGGGTGCGCGGCCCATTGTTATCGCACCACTACCGTGCTTCTCACTGACCGCTATGCAGTCTGTACGAAGGATACTTCACTAACCGCCCTGCTACTTTCCAGCAGTATGGCATAGTCCCCGCCGAGATTGTTGCCAAGGTACGTCAACTCCTAAAGTCCAAGCACGCGGCTGTGACTCTAAGCAATCCCTTGAAGCTTCCTGATAGCCTCAGCTTCGAGCAAGGCTCCACCATCCCATTCACTCTGGCTACCGCTGCCATAGCGCTTTATGGCAAGCCGACGGAGCCCCGGGGCGGCGCTGATCTCACTCCACCGTGGGTTGAGGGCGGCCGCGGCAAGTACGCCGGCCAGCCCTTCCTGGTCATCGGCGGCTCCTCGTCCGCTGGTCAGCACAGTACGCGCTGTTTCTCTCCATCGATGTTTCGCATGCGACTGACGGCACCCCAGCCATCCAGTTCGCGAAGCTCTCCGGCTCTCGCCCATTATCGCAACCGCGTCGCTGCACAACGAGGCGTACCTCAAATCGCTCGGCGCGACGCACGTCATCGACCGCAGGGCGACGCTTGGGCTCGCCGTTGAAGTTATCACGAGTGAGCCCGTGAAGTACGTGTTCGACGCGATCTCGGAGGCGGATACGCAGGCGCCCGCGTACGAGGTGCTCGCGCCGGGCGGGACGTTCTTCATCCTGCTCCCGCTCGAGGTGCCGAAGGAGAAGTTGGGCGACGACAAGCGAGTCGTGTTCCCGTTCGGCTCGGTGCACGTGAAGGAGCAGCGGGAAGTCGGCGCTGCACTGTATGCGGTGCTCACGGAGCTGCTCGAGGCCGGCGAGATCAAGGTGCGCTGTGACTGTACCATGGTTGGGGCCATAGTGTACTAAGGAGGGAATGATGCCAGCCGAACAACGTTGAAGTTCTGCCCAACGGCTTGGAGGGTATTATTGGCGGTCTGGAGAAGCTGAAGAGCGGTGTAGTCAGCGCATCGAAGCTGGTCGGAAAAGCCTCAAGAGCAGGCTTGAGTGCTGGAATGGACAATCATTAAGTGTAAGTTATGCAGAATTTAAGCCAAATCATTGATGCACTCCCGGCCCGTTCTGTTTTCATGAGCAGCCTATGACACAACTTAGGGCTTGAGCGTGACTACGTACTCCTGCAGATTTCACACTGCGTTGTGAAATAGCGCCGTGTTAGCTGCATACCGCAGAGCTATCATATGTTGCAAAGCCCGGTATGCCGTTGTCTCACATGAACGCTGTACAGCAGCAACGTGAAGTGTCAAAAACAAACAAGGCTGAGAATAGGCGCCTCCTGCTCGAGTCCATCCCGGCCCGGCCCCCGGGACCCGGACCTTGCGCCTGAAACGATCTGCCACCAAATTTGGTTCACTTGAATCGTTGCGGCCCCGACTTACGAGGTGCGAGATATAAGACGGCCATTCTCCTTTGGTAAGTAGCTTTTAAACTCCTTGCATTATGAAGCTCCTGAGCACGCTGAAGACTTTAAGAACGACTTTCTCTACAATGGCTCAGGTTGGTTGTCCACAGGATGCGGATCTACAAATTTTGGGTTGAGTCATAGTGTAGATCAAGCATCTCCCAGCCGAGTTCTACACGCCCTTTCTCTCAGAGGTGGCAAAAGAGCGGAAGCCATCACCGAGTGAGTCTCCGAACGCCTCCAACATTATTCTGGCAAGTTTAACGGATGATAACCTGTAGTTCGCGGACTCTTCCCTCTCGAGTCTCGACCCGGTCTGATCTCTCTGCTGGCTGGCAAGCCAGAACGCCACGACGTTTCCTCTGTCGTCTATCCAGCTTACTGCCAGATCCCCGACCGAGCCTGGAAAGCAAGTCACGACCGAGCTCAGTGGCAAAGAGCTCGCAGAGGGCCTGCAGTATGGCCCCACCGCCGGTATCCCTTCGCTGATCGAATGGGTTTACGGCCTGCAAGAACGGATGCACGGCCGCCATAAGGGCGAAGGCTGGCGTATAAGCATCGGATCTGGTTCTCAGGATGTGATTTACAAGGTGTGAACTCATTCTTGGACGACAACGTTGTGTCTAACTCACCATACTCATTGTGCAGGCGGTAACCGCCATTTTAAACCCGGGCGATTCTATCCTAGTGGAGTCGCCGGCATATGCGTACGTACCGATTTGAGTAGTGATATCTACGACCTCCTATGCCGACTACTCCACAGCGGCGTTCTTCCGATGTTTTCTGGGCTACACTGCGACTTAATCGGTGCGTAACGTCTGTATATGCGTCCAAAATATACGCTCACCTCGTCTTCAACTTTCAGAGGTGGAGACTGATTCACAGGGCATCCGTTCTGACTCGCTTCGCTCTACACTTGAAAATTGGCCTAAGGATAAACCAAAGCCCAAAGCCCTCTACACTGTTCCTGTGCGTAATATGTCTGTTTCTTGCAGAATTCATTTGATCATCTATTATATCTAAGTATGGTTGTAACCCTACTGGTATGACCGCCACCATCGAGCGTCGTCGTGAAGTGCTAGAGCTTGTCAAAGAGCACAACTTCTTAATCCTGGAAGGTGATTGCATCTCTCTTATGAACCCAAAAGTGTCGCTCATGGCAGTCTCAGATGATCCGTACTTCTACCTGTACTACGGCAGCGCCCTCGAGCACCCTCGTACTTTTCCTTGGAGCTTGAACTGGGCGAAGTGGGCCGTGTCCTACGGTTCGACAGTCTGTCCAAGATCCTCTCCGCCGGCATTAGGATCGGCTTCATGAGCGGTCCGGAGCCCATCATGACCGCCGTCGACATGCACGCGAGTCTCAAGAATGTTTCGAGGTGCTCCTTACTGATCACCTTTACACGCAGACCGCCGTGGCTAGTTTGCAGACGTCGTCGCTGACTCAGACGATAACCCATGCGATACTGAGCTCGTGGGGCTACGACGCATTCAAGATCCACACTGAAAACGTCTCGCAGTTCTACCGGGAGAAGCGGGACGTGTTTGAGACCGCTATGCGCAAGCACCTGACTGGCCTCGCTGAATGGGCCACGCCGGAAGCTGGCATGTTCTTCTGGTGAGCAGACAGCAACATCTCTACGCAATGTTTCTGATCGCGAGTGCAATAGGTTCAAGCTGCTCATTGGATCGGACACTGAAGAGGGTGACTCGGAGAGCATCATTCGCACGAACGCCGTCGAGCGCGGTGTGTTGGCCCTGCCCGGTACAGTCTTTCTTCCCAATGGGCGGAAGACAGCCTATGTGCGCGCATCCTTCAGCCTGCTTCCCCCCGAAGAAGTTGAAGAAGCTATCAAGAGGCTTAGGGACGTTGTTGTTGAGGCCCGGGAACACAATGATTGATCGATATACATAAACACTCAAAACTCTGCGAGTGGTACAGGTCGTCTAGATTATCTGTCCACGCAATACAATGCCCATGCCACGTGGGAAGTGAGGATTGCCGCACTTTCATACCTCTACTGTCTCACTGACAGCGTCCAGTTTATACCCTTGATTGTTACAGGCAATGAGGAGTCAGGCCAGTACAATAACGGTGGCGCACTGCATAGCGGAATCTCCTATTTGCGGCGAATAGACAACTGGGCAGATCTAATTCCAAAGCGCTCAGATGCCCACTATGCAATGGAATAAGTACGCAGCTCATACACGTAGAGTGGGCAAACTGATGGTGACTCACTCATACTTCGTCTTTGATAATAGGCCAGGGTTCAATGCCGAAGAATCCACCAAGCTTTTTCCATGCGGCTTGCCGACGTTCATCCAATACGTTCCTGAGGGCCTCCTTGCACAGATTGCAAGGTCTAGCGGAGGTATCTTCATCGCCGGTCTCGTCAATCCACTCCTTGATATCGTCGATCGCATTCGCAGTGTAAATGTACCAGTCGTTGTGCGCAGCTAATGCGAGCAGTCTGAATGCCTTCGCGCATGCTTGACGCGTGGCACAATCTTTTGGCCTGATGGATGGGGTGGCAGCAAACTCCACGAAAGCCGCCATCTTCTGTTGATTCTCTTCTAGCAGTGATTCATATCCTCCAAGACATATCTCCATGTCCGCTTTGCTAAGACGCACAGTTTGCGCGCCATACCGCACACCGTTCACCAGCGCATCCATTCGAAGGCAGCAGCAGGTGTAGAATGCGGTTGGAAGCAAGGAAGGTACATCCAGCAATCTTGCTAGGTCAACGACAGCGATTGCGTCGCGCTTTGCGATATCCAGGGGCCTCTTGTCGCCCCCGATAGCGAACGTGGGGTCCCAGTCGTCGATGTAGGCTGAAGGGAAGCATTGTGAAAGGCGGCTTACAGCCTCGCTAATGATTTCCTGGACCTCGTACTTCTTAGCGAGAACTGTAATCGTACGAAGCTCGGAGAACGTGAGCCGGCGTTTGGTGGAGTCGAAGTAGTCACTTCACAAATAATCGACATCAGTTGAGCGTAACTCGTATCGACTCGGAGCGGGGTGCTTTACCTTCTTCCTGCGTCATAGAAAATACGGATAAGAATTGCGAGGTCACTGCCATTGTCCTCTACTCGGAGAACTGGGCACCCTTCCACCTTCGCGGAGGTTGATGGTACGGCCTTGATGAGATCAGGAAAGACCTTCGAGTGCCACCCTAGCACTCCAGTGTGAAGCTTGAACGTCATTCCTACCGCAGATATCACTATACTTCCATCCTCAAACCACAGCTCCGGATGACGAGGCCCGATCCCTGAGTCGTGTGCTGGCAGCTGTTCCGCAAGATGCTCCCGCTTCACTGCCATCTTGCGTTTCTTGCAAGCACTTGGCGTGGCTATGCTACTGTCCGCTCCTGTTCGGTTCTGAACAGTCGTACAAATCAGCCTGTGAAGGTTGAGAACTTGAAATGATAGGCATGGTTCAACGAGACAACCGGTCGAAGGTTGAATTTCCACGTGGACCTAAGCGGCAAACGCTGACGCCACGAAGGCTCGGATTCCCACACACTGACAGCACACACTCCGAACCATCACTGCATGTCCTCCCGGACAGGGTTCCACTTGTCCCACTCTTCGCCCTGACACTTGAGCGACACTGCTGCTTCCACTCACACCGAGTTTCGCATATCCGAAAACGATGAAACTCATACAGAAAAGAGGAGAAGGACAGCAAAAAGCGAGGACGGAGACCTTCAACGGCACGAGCGATTCTGGTTTGATGATGGCAACGTCGTAATCAGCTCCGACCATGTCTTGTTCAAAAGTCCATCGGGGGATTATTGCGCTGCACTCCGAAGCCTTCCGAGACATGTTCTCCCTTGTCCGTACAGTCCAGTCCAAATCTAGATTCTCGCGAGCTGTGAACAGCACGGCGGTATCCCTCTGCCTCACCTACGGCATCAAGTCCATATTATTGAGCACCGTGGGCAAATGAGGTGGTAATGTAGCACAACTACAGATAGCAAATAGAATAACGAGATGTCCCATCTATAATCAGATCGACGACCAGGATGCTTGAATGCAGCTTCGTTGCATCTGATGCCGAGGGTTCCATTTCCACTATAAAAATGGAATAAGCACACGGCTCACACGGCGTAAATTCATAGCGATTTACTGAGATCATCCGTCATTCACAGTTGGCCAGGGTGCTACGCCAAAGAGCTCACCAAGCTTTGTCCATGTAGCCCGCTGACGTTCATCCCAAGCCTCTCCGACAGCTTTGGTGCAGAGCTTACAAGGTATCGCAGACATGTCTTCTTCGCCAATAACGTTTATTTGATTCCTCATACCGTCGATTGCGTTCGCGGTGTACGAGTCAAAGGACTTGTGCATAGCCAATGCCAGCAGACTGAACGCCTTCGTGCACGCCTGCCGCGTGGCACAACCCTTTGGCAAGAGTGTCGGAGTGGCAGCAAACTCTGCAAACACCGCCGTATTGTGCGTATTCTCTGCTAGCAGAGACTCATATCCCCGAAGGCATATTACTAAGTCTGTTTGGCTAAGGCGTACAGTCTCCGCTCCATACTGCACACCTTCCGCTAGACTACCCATCAGAAGACAGCAACAATCATAGAATGCGGTTGGAAGTAGAGAAGGAAGCGCCCAGCAGCCTTGCCAGGCTAATGACAGCAATTGTATCTGCATGTTCAATCTCTAACGGTCCCTCGTCTTCGCCTATGGAGTGTGCACTGTTCCAGTCGTCGAGGTCGCCAGAACAAAAATAAGATGAAAGGTGACCGACAGATTGGTCGATGACTTCCTGTACCGAACTTGAGCTGAGGCTTGTCAGAGTGGAAGTAGTGACTTGATATGCGAACGAAATGAGCCGAGCATAAGTCTCCAGTGATAGATGTTATCTTACCTTTTCCCTCCGTCGTAAATTATGCGAATAAGCTTCGCGAGGTCGTCTCCGTCGTCATCCACTCGAAGTACCGGGCATCCTTCCACATTCTCGCAGGCTGATGTTGAGGTCAATGCCTTGATGAGATCAGGGAAGACCTTCGAGTGCCACCCTAGCACTCCAGAGTGAAGCTTGAATGCTAGCCCCACCGCCGCTACGACAATGCTTCCGTCCTCAAACCACAGCTCCGGATGGCGAGGGCCGATATCTGTCTCGCCGTTTGCTGACTCCCGTTCCGCGAAATGCTCGTGCCCTACTTCCGACTCCTCAACTTTGCATTTCTTTCTAGCGCTCCGCGTGTTCGTTCCGGAGGCGTGCTCGGTCGCCATTGTGAATGGTCGCTCCAAAGCTATGAAGGTTTTGAGTTCGGGACAACCGGCGACTTCATGGTTGAGCTGTCACGTGCCAGAGCGGCAAATGCCGACGCCACAAAGGCATGCAGGCCTAGGCACGCTTTTATCACGGCCATATCCTCCCGAGCAGGGGTCCCCACGCTACACCCAGCTACTTCAACAATACCACTACTGGGCGCACGAAGGACCTTATGGTAGAACGCGATACAGCTCCCAGCGTAAAGAGGCGGAGGACGACCAGCGCCGACGAAAGCGAACTCAAACGACACGAGCGATTCTGGTTCGACGACGGGAACGTCGTGATCAACGCAGACCATGTCTTGTACAAAGTCCATCGGGGGATCATCTCGCTGCGCTCCGAAGTTTTCCGAGACATGTTCTCCCTTGCAGTGCGGCAGGACACCGAAAGCATTGATGAGTGCCCCGTTGTCCACGTGACAGATTGCGTGGATTGGTTCACCAAATTCTTGGCTTTGCTCTACGAAGGCGGAAAAGAGTGCGCCAGCATCTGTCTTCTTCACATTTTTTCCTCACAATGATTATTACGATTAGCGAGTACTTCCGCCTCGACATTGCGACTGAGTTTCCAACTGTCCGCGCCATGCTGTCACTTGCCTTCAAGTACGAAGTAGCATTTGTTCAAGATGAGGCGCTCAGAAGGCTTCGCGTGATATATCCAGGAACCCTAGCGCTATACAACAGGCTGGCAACGACTCCGATAACCTCAGCAACGTTCCCTCTCAAGGTCGACCACCAAGATAGCATTGCGGTGATTAACTTGGCACGACGCTTCAATTTACCATTCCTCCTACCAACAGCCTTCTATATCCTGGCTTGTTTGAACCTGCACGTAGTCATGGATAAGGTAGATTATCCCAGCAGCGGATCAGAGGAACTATCACGCGAAGACAAGGTGCTTGTTTTAAAAGGGGTTCAACACCTACAATCTCAAGTAGTCCTTCAAAGATTCAACATATACAACACCTTCAGGCCAGTGGAAGGGTGCCAGAACTATCAACACTGCACTACGATCATTTTGAATCTTAGCCTGCAGAAGGCCGCCAACTTTTTCTCAAGTCGAGCATGGGCGCTGGATGAGAGGGGGCCCGGGAGGTTCATGGCGTATATCAAGTCCTCGGATGGATCACTTTCGCAACACTTGCTGTGCTCTTTGTGCACGAAGGCATTAGCGGTGCAAGTTAACGGTCATCGCCAGGCTATTTTTGACAAGCTTGGAGAAATCTTTGGCTTAGTTTCTGAAGCCAAAATGGAAGATTCCGTAGACTAGACGGATGTCGCTCAAAGTGAGTATGCTCTCTCTTAGAGCATCTTTGAATGCTGATATATTCCCAGGCTTTCGGAGGAATGCAGTCCTATGTCATGTTACATGTACGTCCCTCAGACTACGATTGAAAAAAGTCATTCAGCGTGGGCGTTCTCATTTTGCTCGTGCCACGCTAACTGGGAACACAGTCCTGGGAATAAGTTAAACAGTCAGTTGCTCCGATGACGCATTCTTCATACTGGATAATGAGCATCAAAGTGTATTGAGCGCAGGGGCCCGAAGACTGATTTTGTAACGAGTTCATCGCGATTTCCCAAAAATAGCCACACGAAGTCGCCGCGGCCATACGGCACTTCCTTCAAGGCAAATTTGTCTTGTAAATAAAGCCTGAGTTCACGAGGGCAGCATGATCCTGGCCAGGAGTACATACACAAGGCCAGACAGCCGCAATATCACGAGCTACGACCAACTAGTTGACCTGAGAGCTTGCCAACTAGAACCACCCTACATGGACGTGAATAGGACCTAAAGGGGGCGTTGAAGCAGGACCCCGACTAATGCCCCCAGAGCCGCGAACTTGAAAGCGACACACCGGGCACTTATCTAAATAGTTGTTATCTGCTTACCCTATTTTGGGGGCTTATCTGACGGAAAACTAAAAGCTGCTTTTGTTGTGTTAGACTTACTTACCCGAAATTAACGCGCTCGTCTCGTACCACGGACAGCTCGGGAGACGGTGCGGGTTTGTTACGGCCCACCACCTCGTATGCCCAACCGCTACCAGTTAGCGTTTCTTGCTTCTTTTGTCGGTGTATTCTCTTCTCTGGTTCTCATCTCCAACTTCGTCAAGACGAAGCTCAGAGCTGCTGGCTACGACATCTCAGAGCTCATCCTCATTGGCCTCCCGAAGGACGAGACTCCCCGGACACCAGAACCCCTTCCCAGTTGGTTGACATCAGAGAACACAGGCATGTTCGCCCAACTACTCGCTTTCATTTTGGCGGCGTGTACGTCTGTCGTCATTTACTATAAGTTCGCCGCCAGTACGTTCTCTAGCTTTCCCCCAGGCATGCTGCGGACTAACGCCGTGACGTGGCAGAGAGAACGCCAGTGTTGAACCCTGCGAGATGGCAAGAATTTACGTTGAAGGAGAAGATTGTCATCTCGCCTAACACCGCTATGTACGTGAAATACCTCCGTTTCCCACTCTGTCTTCGACTGAAGCGCACACAAACAGCTACCGCTTTGCGCTCCCGCACCCTCAGGACGTACTCGGACTGCCCATTGGACAACACATATCTGTCTCTGCTGAGATCAACGGGAAGGACATCATGCGTAGCTACACGCCCACGAGCAGTGACGACGACCTCGGGCACTTTGACTTGCTCATCAAGGCGCGTCCCGCTCAGCTCCCACCAATTACGCGTCTAACCCGCTTTCTGTAGTCCTACGAGAAGGGCAACATCTCGCGTTATGTTTCCTTACTGAAAATCGGCGACAAAGTACGCGTCAAGGGCCCCAAGGGTCAATTCACCTATACGCCCGCGCTGTCACGCCACCTCGGTATGATCGCCGGTGGTACTGGTATCACGCCCATGCTGCAAATCGTCCGCGCAGCCCTAAAGAATCCTCAAGATCGTACGAAGCTCAGCCTCATCTACGCGAATGTCAACCCTGAGGACATTCTGCTCAAGAAGGAGCTCGACCTCTTGGCCCAGAACCACCCGGACCGCTTCACCGTGCACTACGTTCTCAACAACCCACCAGAGGGCTGGACTGGCGGTGTCGGGTTCGTGTCTAAGGAGCAGATTGAGCACCACATGCCGCCTTCCAGCGATGACATCAAGGTCCTCATGTGCGGGCCTCCGCCAATGATGGCTGCCATGAAGTAAGCACCTCATTGGGTATGTTCGATTTGCGCTGACGACTTACCACCAACAGAAAACACCTCGCGGAACTGAACTATCCTGCTCCTCGTACTGTCAGCAAGTTGGTCGACCAGGTATGCTTCCTCAACCTCACCACGCTGAACATGTCCGCTAAAGAGACGCATCTAGGTTTTCCTGTTCTGAGGGTTCTGAGGTTGGATTAGATATTTGCGCCTCCTTCAACAGCTGGTGCACCTGCTAGATTTACTAAGTAGAATACGGTTAATAGACTCGAGGGTTTGTCTGTCTGTATGGCGCAATCAAGTACGATTCAGAGTGCAAACGAAATGTTGTGTGAAGACTGGCATATTGTGGCGCAGTACGAGGTTAGGGTTCCTAAACCTGCGACCTGAGTCCGATCAAAGCCACTTGCTTGCTCTCAACCGTCCGCGTTCAGGTCCGTCACTGACTCACACTGCTTGTCCATATACACATCTACACTCTGTTCTCAGCAGTGTTATCTAGTCAGTATGAGTGTCACGCGACCATTCCGGGCAACCGACCTGTTCAAGTTCAACAACGTGTATGTGCCACGTCCCGCTACGAGCTGCATTCGCTGACCTAACTAGTAACTTGGACATTTGGACAGAGACTGTACGTACTTTTCTGTTACTCAGCACTCCACGCTCATATCTGGCTGATTGTATAGTACGGCATTAGTTTCTATCTGAATTACCTCTCTCGCTGGCCAGACCTGTGTTGCGTGCAGGAAGCACCGAATGGGCGCATGATGGGCTACAGTACGTTCCTCCGCCCTCTGCTGCTTCCCCATTGCAGCTGACTTGCTCCTCTTATCAGTCATTGGCAAAGCCGAAGGCTCTGGTACAGAATGGCACGGACACATCACTGCGCTGACGGTCGCACCCGAATTCCGCCGCCTGAACCTCGCGCACAAGATGATTGACCTGCTCGAGCTCGTGTCCGACAAGGGCTACAAGGGCTACTTCGTCGACCTATACGTCCGGTGTACGAACAGCGTGGCGATAGGGATGTACGAACGCTTGGGGTACAGCGTGTACAGACGAGTGAGGGAGTATTACGGAAGTCTTGGGCTGGGGAGGGCTGGGAAGGACGAGGAAGATGCCTTCGGTGCGTCCTATAATTTTCTCTTGCGCTGCTCCATCACTAAGTCGTGCTCGCAGACATGAGGAAGCCGCTGTCCCGAGACCCTGGGCGCCGTTCTGTCCGGACAGACGGCCGAAAATTCATTGTCAGTGCGCACGATGTGTCGTGAACATAGTTAAGCCTTGTACATGTCATGCAACGCTTGATGATCCCACTCGAGGCTTGAAATTCATTATGCCCTTTGCGAGTCGCAAGAACTAGTGCCACGCCTGACGCTAGTACCTAGGAACAACGGGGGCAATAAACCGCGGCCAGCTCATATATCAAGACGTCTCTTCTCGTGCGCAGTCTTTGACAATGCTTGACGTGACGTAACAGTAAGCCGCTTGCCGGGGTGAACGATGGTGGAGTTGTGTGAGTGCAGCTTCCACAGCTAGCTACTAGCTTGATCACTGAAGCACCCTCGGCAGCATAATATGACCAGATTATCGCGATGTGGTTGGCTGTACAAAGCACCTTAAGGTGTATATATCTCATGCTATGAATGATCAATCTGCCAGGGATGACGACAAATCATAAACTTTGTGCAACGGCTGAGGCGCATGCAATGCTCGCGCAGGTGTAAGTCCACCACCTACTATCATCAATGCAGACCCTTGTGGTTGAGTGCCATTTAGCTCATGAACAGACTTCGGGTTTTGCGGGATTGGGAATTGTATATAAATACTGCGGTCCTCTGGTATCTACGACATATTCTAGGCTACAATGATTGATCACTTCTTTAATGACAGGGCAATTACAAGAGAATTAGCATGAGCCGACAAGTCGACCGACGAGCCCGTCTACATGCGAGATGGAGCACAGAAAAGCCATTCACAACGAAAACCCAAAAGCGAGACAGTATAGAACAGATGTCGGAGCGGAAAGCAAGGCACGGGGGTGTAGACGATAGTACAATAAGCACAAGAAACGCCACAGAGCGTCCGGGAGGAATATGATAGAAGAAGCATAGAAAAATATCCCGTCCAAAGCCACGTTACGTTGAGAGAGTTGCGAGAGATCATAAAGCCATGATGCGTCGCCGGCGCGCGGCAGTGCCAGACGTCGCCGCGCCGCTGTCGGAGGGTCGTGTGCGCCGCCGTGGGGCGGCTACATGACGATGCCGCCGGGGCCCCAGTTTCCGTCGGGGTCGGGTTTCAGGTTGCCGTTCGTGCCGCCGGACTCCTGTCCGTCGGCCTCGTCGCCGTTGGGCTTCATCTCCTTCTGGATCTTCCGGCACTCGGCGCCGCCCTCAGAGCGCACTGGCAGATGCAGCGTCAGTCACCGTCTCAAACAGCACGAGGAGCGCGCGCGGGGGTACTCACGATGCCGGTTCAGCGCGTCCATGCGCGCAAAGTTCTTCTTGCAGCCCTCGCAGGGGTACGGGCGGATGTTGAGGTGCAGCTGCTCGTGCCGCTTGCAGTCGTGCTGCCGCGCGAAGCCCTTCCCGCACCCCGGCCACTTGCACTGGTACGGTTTCTCCTCGGCGTGCGAGCGCAGGTGGCCCTTGAGGTTGAAGTGCCGCGTGAAGGTGCTGCCGCAGCCGGGGACGGGGCACGCGAAGTTCGCCGGCTGCTTGCGCCGCTTCTGGCTGGCGTCCGCCGTGCTCGGCGTCGTGACGTTGACCTTCGTGACGGTCATCGACTCGCCCTGCGCGTTGCCCGAGACGTGCATCTGCAGCCCGTTGTCCATCATGCCGCCGCCCAGGGACATGCCCATGTCGACGCCCATGGGACGCCGCTGGGGGATGTTCATGCCCAGCTCTGGACCACCGGGCAGCGGACCATACCCTGGCCGCGGGCTGGCACTTGGGCTCGGATAGGGGCTCGCGCGCGCACTGGGCGTGCCGCTGTTCCACCCGAGCGTGCGTTCCCGCGAGCCTGACGACGAACGCCGGTGACCGAGCACGCCTGAGCGGATGGAAGGAATGACGGAGTGGGTAGGGTGCAGAAACTGCTGGCCCCTCGTGTTGCGGATGAACTCCTGCTGAGACTGCCCAGGTGGCGGATACAGCGACGGACCAGTCGCCGTGGACAACGATGGAGAATAATGGCGCAGGTCCTCGGAACGAACTTGCCTGTGACCGAAACCTGGTGGGCGCATGCTGTCTGACTTCGTGCGGCGCAGGTCAACAGCGCCCACCAGAGAGGTAGTCGTTCGACATCGGCATGCTGGTGTTCGGTGGACCGAAGGAGAAATGTTGCGGAAGGCCCGCACGGACGGGCATATTGTGGCCGAAAGATGTCTGGTGTGGGCCGGCCGACGATGGCAACCGCTGGTTGGGCATTCCGGGAGATGGTGACGAGGAGCCAGGGCCGGGGAGAACATCGTTCATGTTCACCGTACCCACGGACTCCAGAGATGAATTGGACATCGGGGCGGTGTCCCAAGTGGGGGGTCGAAGGGAAGTGTCTGAGAGGCTTCTGCTGCGCGCAACAGGAACCTGGGGAATAAGGAAAGGCTGATGATGCTGTGGGCGGGAGCGCGCAGGTGGTGATGAAGAGTCCGGGGGCATATTTGCGTACGACATGCCCGGAGAAGAGTGAGCTGATCCGGGATAGTACGTCTGAGACTGATCGGCGAACTGGTTCGAAGACGCCGCCATGGTTTGGCTGACAGCCTGCGGCGCGAGATGCTGAGGCTGATCCCAGTTGGACGGATTCGACTCTTGAGAACCTGAAACAAAAGGCGGGATCCGCGGTAAGTCAACGTTCCCCATACGAGCAGAAAAAGTAGATTGCAGAGGCATGACAACGACTGGGACAATCCGTTATATACGACCAACGAGCACGGCGGAAGCGGAGCCTCCGACGTGTGTGGACCACGGACATTGACCTCGACCGAGGCTCGTCACACAATGTGACATGTCACAAACCGTGACAAGGACTCCTCAGACAGGGTTTCATCTCGGTGTGGCTGACACCCGCGAGCGAGTGAATAGAGCAGAGGGATCGCCACACTGCCATAATCCGGGGAACCCAACAAGAGCGAAGTAGTAACGTCAGACTCACCTTGTCCCAAGAACGGCACGCTTTGCGTAACGCCGCCACCACCGCTGATTGGAGTCGCGGGAACGATGTGCAACTGAGGCCCTGCAGGCAGACCATTACCGGCCGGTGCATTGATTCGAGGAGGTTCGTCGTGAACCGTCATTGCAGGGCTCGACTCTGGGATAACGAGCTGGGGAGGCGACGGGGGCTTCTGCACCGGCGGAGACCGCCTGTCCAGAGGCAGCTGGGACGTCGACCAAGCGGGCGACTCGAAGTGCAGACTGTCCGAGAAGTTCTGCGTGATGTCGAGTGGTGGAGAGCCGGGGTGTATGTAGGGGGATGTGGATGAAGCTCGGCTGCGGTATTCGTCCTCCACACCAGCACTCGATGCTGGTGAAGCGTGGTCGTAGGCTGAAGGAGAGCCG
This sequence comes from Terana coerulea, assembly GCA_024811115.1. Lineage (NCBI taxonomy): Eukaryota > Fungi > Basidiomycota > Agaricomycetes > Polyporales > Phanerochaetaceae > Terana > Terana coerulea. Next base: position 15,526 of record JAKOGH010000905.1, read on the forward strand.
TCGTCGTAGGCGGGGGCGTGATCGACACAGCAACCTGCGGGTTGCCTGAATCTACTGCAGACATGAAAGATTCGTCGAAGGAGATGAGACCGGTACCGTTAGGCACGTCGTACTCGGAGGGATCGTACTCTTCCGTGATCGAGATGCCGGACGGGTTATCGTCGAACAACGCTAGTGACTCCGGCGCCGCGTTGTCGTCGAAGGTAGGCAGGTCTGAGAGTACCGAGCGCGGTGAGTTCTGGTACGAGCCGTTATAGGAGGGTGTGTGCGGGCCCTGGTAGTATACGTTGTCCTGAGGGTAGTCTTGATCGAACGCGAACGAGTCGTTGATATAGGGGGACTCGGAGTAGTTTATGTCGAACTGTCCTGAAGTCGAGGACGAGGGTGGAAAGTCTTGGTGCTCCTGCACGTACGGAGAGGAATTGACAAGGAGGGGATCCATATTGTCAGGGCTGTGACCTTAAGATACTTGAGGGAGAGGGTGTGATGCCAATTGTTTGGGCAAGGCACAGCCAGTATAAGTGTAGGATTTAGAATATGGCCAGAAAGCTATCCGAGATGACCAGAGAGATCGAGCGTTGGTACGGTGTCTGGAGGCTGTGGTGCAGGGAAGAGAGTCTACTGCCTCGCTCGCAGGCCGAAACCAGATCACAAAGAGCAGCTTATGAAATCGCCCGCAATCATCTTTGTTCAAGCTCCGACCGACTTACATCAACCCTCAGGAACTCCCTGTTTATTCGCCAGAACAATTCAGAAAAAAAACATAAAACTCATTGAAGCCACGACAATGTCAGATATCCAACGTACACTCGTAGTACAGCATTGCGGACGACGTTCACAGCCTCCGCCGCAGAGTGACGAGGCGGTGCCGCAGCGCTCGGCCACGTTCTCAGCGATATTTGGGCGCTTTGCCGTCAGTTGCCGTCAGCTAACCGAGCTGCCGCCAGTTGCCGCCCATTTACCTCCGCCACGTGTGCTTTGCCCGACTCTCCTTCCGCGAGTCGAAGCTACGCCAGGGTTGGCCACAGCCACTGTCACCCAGCCTCGAGGCCTACTTCATGTAACCTAAAAGCTGCGTTCGTAGGTCCAACTATGCCAAACTCAATGGTCAACGCTAATGCGAAGCGTTTCATGAGACAAGCTCTTCTCATGATGCAGACCCATCAAGTGTATCACTCGCAACGCTCGGACAACATGGTCCCAAAGTTACCCAACCCTCTTCCTTGACGCGGATGTGTGGTTTGGGTTTCTTCCCGTGGTGCGCCCTGCGACAGCAACGGCACTTGAGCTCATCAAGCCAAGATGTCTTCTGCAGACTGCAGAACAAAGAAATGTGTTCCCAACACCTATCACCACGATTCTGCAGATATCCAAAGATGGTCGGTCGCCATCCATCGTTTCGCGTGGTCTGAGATGCTGAACGTCCTTTCTCACAGCTCCCGTTATGTCATTCTTACCCGCTGTCGACATTGTTCGAGGCGGAAAGCGGACCAGATTCAGGATTGGCCAACGCAGCACAGCAACCATACGCCCTGCACAGCTGCATTTACCCTTTCTGGAATTTCAACGGATGAAGACACCGGAGCACAGCCTCTTCTCCGCTAGCATTTCCATGTTGTGGAGGATCCTAGGACTACAGCCTCGGAGTCCTTGTTCTTGTTTGGAGGAGAACTCTAATGGCCCGCCGGCTGTCCTTCGAGCCACTATGTGCTGCGCAGCTCGCTTTGCGCAAATGAAGGGTTGCGGTGTCTGCCTATGCAACCCGCCCTTTGACCACCCACCCCGCTACCGTGGACACCGACGACTCCCAGCCGTCCATTTTAGTCTAGTGTCCCCCGCCTGATGACCTTGATGTCCGCTCGTTGCAAGATGACAGCCGCTTTACGTACGCTTTCACTCGCAGAGTTCCGCAGCGGGAGACCGCAACGGTTCCTGACGGCTCGCTGTCGAAAGCAGCATCCACCCAGCGGCGCCCGCGTGAGAAGATGGGCTTGCAGATCGTTGGGCAGGGGGGGAAGACGTTGCGGAGGCTTGACGGGGCAACAGCCGGCGCAGCGCGGCGGCGCGCGTGGCCTCGGGCCCTGTGGCCTCCCGCGCAGGCAAAGTGTTCGACAGGCATGTATCACCGCCCACGGACATTGACTGATCACGATCAGCGAGTGCCATCATTTGTTTGTCCGAGATCTCACGCAAGATGATGTTGAGATGTTCTCCAAACCTAGCGTGGGCAACCGCCGCCCGTACCAAGCGCCACGAAGCCAGCCCCTCCCTAAATTGATGCCGCGTACCCCTCTGCTTCGGGCTGTCGGGCGGAGACAACCATCTGTAAGGAGCGTGGTCAGCAGTAAGTCTTGCCAGTAGCCTCTTTGACATCCAGCATTCACCATTTTACCGTAGATGATTACGGGCGAAACATCTGTTCGTGGACATGTTTTGCAATGATTTCCATGGACGCAGAGTGGTCATCATAGTGCGCCGGGGGACCTCGCAGACGGGGCATCTCGCATGCTGGTTGCCAGGGCTTCTTTCCCAGGCGTCGTCGTCGTCACCAGCGAACCGACTTCGGAGGTATGAAATCCCTGCGCAGACGCTGCTCCAAAAGGCAGACGCTTGGACGTTATCCGCTCGCTCCGCGCGGAAACTCGGCAGGCGGTTTGCGGCCTCAGGACGGAGGACGACGCGGGCAGAGCTGAGCCGCCACGAAGCGCAATGGATCTGCCTGAAAATCAGGCACTCTGAGACACCCGCCGGGCAGTCGCTGGGCGAAAGCCGGCTGACCTCTACGGCGGCCCCAGCCTCCGATACTGCCGTCGACCACATCGCTTCGAGCGGTTTTATGGATCAAAGTGTAGGGCACTAGCCTCGAACGACAGAAGAGCCGACGCTGTCGAGCGGGTGTCCGACTTGAGCGTTGTGTCGAGTCGTCGAACGATCGTTGTTACGCAGAAGCGCTCCGAGATGGATGTCGAGCTAACTCGAGTCAGCCTGCCTGTAGACGACCAAGCCATGCGCTCACTTTGGCGACTTCGTGTCTCGCTCAACGCCACTTCCGTGTCTTCCAATAGTTCCGGAGGCGTGTACATGGTCAACCGAGCGCGGTGGCTTGTTACTACCTCAACCGACCGGCCAGGACACGCAAGGCTCAGGCCACCTAGCGGCTCGTCGCGGCCATCGTCAAGACCTCTCGCCTATCGCTCTACACGGAATCATGAATCAATGGTGGCTCGACGGTTACTACGCACCGGCACACTGTTTCGCGTACGTCTTTTGCCCCCATCGTCCTAGCCCAAGCTCGCTGGCGCACCGTCCCTGACCCAGTGGCGCACCGGTTTCGCATTCTCGTGGTGGGGTGCAGCGTATGGCGGACGGCTGCGCGATCATGGGCGGTGCTTCAACGGTCGACGCTTCTGCCACGACGAACGCGGAACGTTCCGCGTGCTTGGGCTTCTACCGTGGGTAGCGCTTTCCGCTCGCCCTAGGCTTCCCCAGTCAAGCACCGTTGAAAACGCTGCCTCTACCCCGTACTGTGCCGTGTGTGCGGTGGTAGATGGTTCCGACCTCATTGAAGCTCGTTCACATCTCCATCTCCCCGTAACTTTGTGGATAATCAACACAGGCAGTTATCTCGCCTCGTCAGCGGGTCAGTGCGGCCCGTTCATGTTGCCACCCAGTCGACTCGGTGTCAGTAACAGAGCGAGATACTACGGTGTAAGATGACGCGAAGAATTAATGGGGCTGACGGCTCTATGAATACCTGGTGCCCTCTCCCGTAGTGTGTGCTACCGAAGTCGCTATCGACAACATGCCCCGGATAAGAGGGGTGGCGGAAACCTAAGCAGCATATGCTGAGTGTAAAGGAACCTGACGGGTATACCTCGCATCCGCATCCGTCCGCGACCGCTCGGATTTCTGGCCCTCCGTCGAGTCCACCTGATACCACAGAATGCCGGTCGGAGTCTCAGACTCCACCACTGGCCGGAGGTCGCCGCTCGACTTCACGGGCATTGTTTCGATATTCTCATAAGTCCTCTACAGTGCAGGCTTTCATTTATTTATTGTCATTTACAGATGGCTGTATATGGCCTCGCTGTACTACGTACGTGCATAACGGAGGATGTGCTGAGGTATGTAATGCGGCTAATCAATGTCTCCTACAGAGCGCCCATTTCCCTCTCACTGATACCCATCCCGTCATCATCGCAAACCTTATACGTATACTCGGGGCACAGCCTCGTGCCCCTGCCGCTGCCCCCTGCCGCAGCGTGGCCGCTTTGTGTACTGCACTCCGCATTGCAGGGCTGGCCTTCCACGGCGGAAGACTCGTGTTCTACAGTTCCTGATCGCAATCGCCGGCGACCAAATACCCAACACCCACGCCCCGCGCCGCGTGGCTCCCGCGTGATTCTGGCAAGAAGCGTTCGCACTGGCCTTGGCCTGTGCACGTACAGCCCACTCTTTCCAGCGAGGCGGTGAAATGGATCCTCGCCCATCGTAGCTATGCTGCGCGCATTGCAGGGGTACTTACATCGGTTCGGTGGGCTGCATGGATATCTGGATGTGAGCAAGGCTGCTTCTTTGCACGGGAATTCTGTTAATAACACACTTATTAGTTCTTGGAAAAATAATTAGTTAACTTGGGGCCGCTAAGCTATGGTTAGTGCGCTGTACTTAGTCCGCATTTCATAGATGCAAGGTTGAATGCTCTGTAGAATTCCTACCAGAACTGGTGGGCAGGCAGTCTTACGCAGCTGGTTCCCATAGCCTGCCCGGAAGTGAGGCTATCAACGTGCTCCAGACGGGCTGTCCAGTATGCAGATCCGGACCATTGCGCTCCGCCGCAATGTGAGCAATCCTACGATTAGGGCGTTTTTGGCTCCCACATCGCTGTGAAATATTGGCTTCCAAATTTCCTACGAAGGTTATCATGAGGAAATTACTTCTGGAGGCGGTACATCTGCCTCGGATAGCTAGAAGTGGTCATCTCGGTGCGTTTGGCCACATTCCACTAGTTGACTTTGACAACTGATTTATTGGTGTGGTGCGGATGTAAGACTCTGGCTGGCAGGCTTGACGTACTTTTCCGCCTTCCGCTTCTCATATGATCTTTTCTATTCCTCGACATCATCATTTACGCTCAATTTACGGCATACTTTACCCGCTTCTCGTACAAGCTCCAAGGACGATGGATCCGACGAAGGATGTGCGGGAAGGCATGAAGCTACTGTGACACCATCTAACTGCACGGCTGCATACTCTGAGGTCCCGTCGCGTTGCATAGTGATGCCTGGCGACCACTACACTGCGACCCTCTCTGCGCCGCACACCTTGCTTAGGTGTGTGAACCAGCCCTTCGTACTCACCAAAGTTGAGTTCGTGGGTGCTTGTCTTCTCCAGATCATGATGAACAAGATACAACAAGAGCCCGCGGACACACAGCCTCCTTCAACTGATACCGGGACGCACCCATCGCAGCTCATCATCCGCCTTCGCTCACACATCCACGCCGCCTTCCCCAGCGGGCAAGCGTTCCGCCACGGTCAATACCCCGAACAGTGTTTCGCTGATTACTGACCGATGCGCCGCGTGTGGCCGACAGAAGATCATATACAGCGGACGGCGGGGACACGGAACGAGCGGGGATCTGAGCATGGCGACAAGTCCGCACGCATAGAAGCACCGTGGCCCGCGCGAAGCCTACACTGTACAACGTACGTACCGCACTTGCGGACCTCGTCGATGCGTCAAATAGAGTGCGTTGCCTGGTACTGTCATCGGCGTGACGCGTGGCGCACATCGTCACCACAGGGCTGTGCTGCCGGGATATTGCGAAGATAGACTGCTAAGGCGGTGAAACACGAATCTCGCGGATATCGTTCATCTTTCGATCCGTAGAACGGTCTTGGGCCACGGCTTGTGGTGTCCAGGTGTAGAGAGTTTGCAACTGATGTACGTTAATGACAAGTGGACCGCGAATAAATCTGCGCTTTATTTGTAGCCCCAATGCTTAGTCCGGTAACCTCAGTCACAAACGTTGTTATCTGCAGATCTAGCTCTGCCACATATGTGTATCAGCTGCCACGGAGGCGATTGCCTGTCACCCACCGTAAGTTTAGCGTGGCGTCCAGAGCGACCTACGCAATGGGCCTAAAAAGCTTGCATTTGCTCACCATATGTAAGCAGCTCACCAGCTGAAAAATGCGGAGAGCTTCCAGACTCATTCAGGTTAACAGATATTGGCTCCCAAGTCGGTAACAAGGCACAGGGCATCAGACTTCGGGCGTCTTTGCCTTCGTGGCGTAATTAGACGCCGACATTGGTGAAGCGGAGATACTCCATCCGTTCCTTGCATTTGATCCGCTGCAGGCATAAAGATAGAGCATGAAGCATCCGGATTCTATTTGAGCGCAAATGCAAACTAATCCTTGTAACAAATCTTCTCCCTGTCTTTGAGACTTGTTGCTCGCTGATGCAACGCGAACATGGACTGTCGTAAGCTGTGTGATCCGGCACGCCGATCGCTCCAGTTCCGGTGCGGTAAAGGCAGAAGGCAAGGCGGAATAACTAACCTGAGCTGTTCGTGGTAATATTCTCGCAGTTCGCGGTGTTGCTGTAGTCTGAGACGTTTGTGGATGATCACCAGCATGGTGACCGTCAATGCCATGGCTTCCCATCTGTAAGAACAAAAATCCAGGATGTGGGGGAAGTAAAAACTTACATATGACAAGAACAATAGAAGTGATTGCATATTGCCAGGATTTGACTTCCCGATGCGTGCCAATAGGGTTCTGGCACGTTCCCTGACGGCCGCAGTTCTGCTGTGGCTGGAGTTAGCGTTGGATACTCAAATGAGGGCCCCGGTACTGACAGAGCGACATTCTTGATCATTCGCACAGAAAGAACCGATATTCTTGTTCAAAAAGCATTGCGAGGCGTCGGCATCGCAGTACAACTGAGGTGTCCTGCAATTGTGACGGAGAATGCGATTGCCGAACTGCTGCCCGTCGAGGCCCACGTCAACGTATGTGGTATCGTCCAATATGCATCGCTGACCGAGCGTCACGTTTGCGTACCTAAATCTATATGTCAGATGCAATCAGGCAAAAGGAAGCTTCCGATAACGTACACACAGATTGAATGCAAGCACACTGCACCCATGGAGTTCTGGCTGCTTGCGAGGTCGACCCAATTCTTCGGAGGGGCACATTGCTCATCCCTGTTCATCTGACACGGCTGACCGACTGCCGCAAGATTCTGGCACCCGCTGCCTTCGTCGGGGCAGAACGTCCCATCTCCGCACAGCGGCGGCAGCGCGTCTTGGGGCCCGTACCCGAACGGGACCTCGTCTCGGCGACACTGTTTCGGCTGGCAGATACCGTTGGTCGAGGAAGTGCAGAACGTCTTGTCGTTGCATTCGGTTTGGAATTTGTGAGATGCTGGATCCAGATGGTTGTTGTTCGTTGAGCAGGCGCCTCCTTCGGTGACACTTCCGGAAAGCACCGCGGGAATGAGCGAGAAGGCGATGCCAAATAATACTACCGCGAGGAAACGCATAGTGCATCTGCAAAGCATCTCCACGCAACGATAGATGGTTTCGGTGCAGGTACTATGCACTCAAACGCACGGCCAGCCTCCCAATCTTCTCCACGAATCGAAGGCTAACAGCTACTGGTCTCGATCAAAACGATGCCTCATTCTCATCGGACCCCAACCAGGGCATCGCCCGCGCTCGAGTATGATTCTTAAAGGGGCTTTAGTACCATCCCCAGGTAGGACAATACTTGTCGTTGTCATCAAATCAGCACTTAAACTACTATGATGTGTGCAGCGCGATGTTTCAGTGACAGAAGGGCGAAATGAGGGACAGAACTCACCGTAAGCTCAGCCGACAGGTCAGTCCACTCATATGGGTGCGGGGTTACTCCGGAAACTTGAGCCAGTCCTCATATTTCGTCCACTGCACATCTGTGAAAATTTTCAAGGCAGCAATCGTTTTACAGATTCGTTTGTGTCTCTCCCAATCTTCGTTTTGGTGATCCTTAAGCCAATAAATCAGCAATTTAAAATCAAGCAGTGTATATCGATATAGCGGTGTACCTTGCCACAGTAACGATTCATCCGACAGCCTACGCATATCAACAGGCCTTGGGCGGTTTGACAGCCTTCCGCGCAGCACATCGCGGGAGGTGTACCCCACAGCCTGTCGTTCGCTCGTAAGAGATCGCGAATAGGGTAGGGGATGACCTGTTACATAGTAGACGAGTGAGGATATGCTCGCGGGTTATACTTGTTAAATTGGCACGTACGGCGAGGTCATTGTTAAATTCGGGTGCAAGGCCAACCTCCCCGTCGTCGAAGCGGTGCTTGAGAGGATACAGAACCGCTAGCGTGTTGCCCACTTTGCAACTCCGCCCGCCGGACACTAAAGCCTTGCCGCCGTCTTCGCTGTGGACGCGAACGCGAAAGTTCCGCGACGACAGATCGCGGATACCCATGTCAAGTTTCCCGCCGACCATCTTGACAGATAGAATCTCTCCAATGAGACACCAATGGCGACTGAAACTGCCAACCCTCGAGTTTCCGACAGGGGGGATGTAATATCTCTCGTCGTACTCATCGTCGTAAGGGCAGTCGCCGAAGATGGGGAATGAGAGCCTGTCACGCAAATTGGATCCTTCGCCCAAAGTATGCTTGTTGCTTGCGGTCGACATCAGCAGTCCAGCAGCTGGCTAACCACAGCGAGGCGCCAGAGTCAGGCACACCTGAAGACGTCTGAAGGAGATGGTAGAGGACAGAGTACAAAAGGAGCAATCCTTTTCGGCACGCTCTGTCGGCACCGTCTCACGGGCGCTTCTCGCGAAAGGAGACGTCGTCACCTACAACCACGAGAGCAAGTCTGCCTACGACGAGATACCAGGAATGCGCAGAAATGGCTGATTATGCAACAGGTAGCCTTCGGAAACCACGTCCGTCTGTTGCGGTCACACAATCGCTCGAGCCCCGCGAGGGACAACGAATATGCTGAACGAGCTGGCAATCATACATCCCAGAAACCTACGGGTACATTGTGATTAGAGAGCTTAAGGGAGATAATAGGCAGTACATACGACTCAGGAGCAGCTCTTGTATAAGCAGCCACTATTCATGGTGAGGAGATGCCCAACCACGGTCAGCGGAAAGCGAAGTTACGCTCATAGTGGGTCCAATCCTTGTCGGTGAAAACTCCGAGTGCAGTGGTCGCTTTACAGATTCCCTTGTGATCCTGCCAGTCCGATTGTTGGTGCTCCTGGTCAAAGCGCGTTCAGCTCTCAATATTCCAAGAAACCACGTAGCTCAGGAGGAACGCACCGCACCGCAGTAACGGGTCAATCTGCACCTTGAGCACACCCTGAGGTTATCGTTTTCTGTACATCCTTCTACGCCGCACTGCTCTAGCCGCGGGCCCCATAGACGATCGTTCGCGGCTAACAAATTCTGTAACGAGTGCGGGAGTACCTGGGTATATTTCGTTAGCCAAAGAATTGCTCTCAGCCATACGCGCACCCGTACCGTCATTCGGGCGTTATCCTCGACACGAAATCCGACACTGCCGTCCAGGAAAAAGTGCTTGACTGGGTACAGGACAGCGACGGTATCTCCAGCCCTGGCAGGTCTTGCGCCCGACATGAACGACCTTCCTCGGTCGCCGTCATAACATGCTACACGCAACGCACGACCCGCTATATCCTTCGTCTCAAAGACAATCCTGCTAAACGTCGCAACAGAAGTTATTTCGCCCACAAAACACCAGTGCCGGACAAGCGAGACAGGTCCGCTGCCAGGGCCTGAGTGACGGAAGAAACGCGTATCCGGGCGGCCTTCGTCTTCCGATGGGCAGTCGTTCATAGTGAGAAATGTCATTCTTTCTTGCAGGTTGGACCTCGCGCCCAGTCTGCGATCGTTTGAGTTCGGAGGCATTTTGTGGGCATGAAGGTTGGTGGCAGGCCTGGTGAGTTGGTCGTGAACCAAAGGCGCCCGTAGTGCTCCGCATAATGCAAGGTTAGGGTTACTGTAACTAGATCTGCGGTACTTTAACTTGGGGCAGTCGAACAAAAGTTGAGAGTACAACGTTCAGCACTGGGCACGAGAAATAGCATACTTGCGTCACCAAGATATATAGTTACAAAATTTCTGTCCTACTGGGACCCTTGTGAACTCATGGTGTGGACCGTGCGGCAGAAGCTGGGTGGAAGAGCAGCTGTGTAGGGCTCCGACGCCCGTGCTGTGACAATCGCGAGACAGAACAAGCAGGAGATAAAGGTGATAAAATCATTGCATGAGCAAAGAACTCAACGGCGAAAAAGAAAAGTATCCCTTGTGTCGAGTCCAGTCCCTATCCGTAAAGAACTTCAAGGCCGAAACAGCCTTGCACTCCTTTCGATGCGCTGGCCAGTGCAATGCTTGATGCTCCTGCAGAAGGACATCTACGTTAGCCTGGCGCATCCGACGGTAACTAGCACGCACCTTGCCACAATGATGCACCAAACGACACTTGGAGCATCGTTGAAGGTCCGTCGACTTGTGGCAACTCGGTGCGTCACAGGTCTCAGGGAGTGAACGCCACAGCTTGTCATTCGCTGCCATTAAGTCCCTCAACGAATGCGGGATAATCTAAGGTAGTCGTATAAGAATTGTGCTTGTACCGTAGTGATGATACATAACCACGCTTACCGTCATTTGACTGCTGTCCTCGACGCGAAAGCCAGTGCTCATGTCGAAAAAGCCATGTATTTGGGGATACAGTATTGCAACCGTGTCTCCGACTTTGGCACCGCTTCCACCTTTGCGAAAACCTATCCCTCGATCGCTATCATGGCAAGCTACGAGGGCGACGTTGCCATAGACGTCCTTGACGTTCACCATGAACCTGAACAAGGAGACGTCTTCAACTATCTCGCCCAAAAAGCACCAGGGGCGGCGGGCCCCGTAGTATCCGGTCCTACGCTCGATAAAGTAGCGTTCGTCGAGAAAGTCTTCGTCAGGGCAGGCGAGGAAGGTGGGGAAGGTGAGATGGTCTCGTAGATTGGATCCGGGGCCTAGCAGGCGCCCATCGGCACCGGTAGACATGGTTCGTAGGATGTAGCGAGGTGAGTGAGATGTAAGTCGCGAGGGGTTCGGCAAGCAGGGTCGATGAAGCAGGGTGGATATACAACTGAATATTTGCGTGTGTTTGGACGAGGTCTGACTACATCTTCGCCTCGAGATTAAGGATTAAGGGAATTGGACGACTTGAACACTCTTTTGAGGGTCACCATCTCTGAAAACGCTGCGAAAAATATGTGAGTCCATCAACGCAGTGCACTGAAGTCATGGTTGACGCAAATCTACGCATTGAAATCCTCCGTAAAGACTCATGCGATTGCTTATTACCGGTAGTTCGCCCTCGTGCGGGACTGCGGAGCAGATTAAGTTTAATACTAGGATATAGGACGGCAAAGCTTACCTTTCCTGACAAGTTGACTGAGCATGCATGCGACCTATGCTTGCAGTTCTTGCTGCGAACTGCAAAGACTGGCACATCATGGTATCGCAGAGCCTTCCTTCCAGCTTCAGGCGTGGCACCGCTCGGCGCTGAACGCTAACTTCCAAGTGTGACTTGCTGAGAATCTGGATTCGCGTGTTCAACTAGGGTGAGCATGTGAGCTAAAATACCGCAGAACGAGCAAAAACAGACGCACGAAGACATCCAAGACGGAGGCTAAGTAGGGGTTAAATGTTGAGAGGCTGAGGTTGTCCTAGACTTACCAAGACAGGCAGCTGGCGTACATAATCCGGAAATCGTTACCTTACTTCGCCTGTACATGCAACTAGCAGATGGATTCCGGGGATGCGTGAGCGTGTGTGCATTAAGCCCTGGTCAATAACAAAACAAAAGAAGTGCGCAGACCGAAAGCACAAGTAGAAACCCACAATGGACGGTGAGACGCATATGGTACAGGTATGTGCCAACAACAGCGAGTGTAGAATACACGGGTAAAGGGAGCCGAGTCAAGAAAAGAAGTGTTCGTCATCGCTTTTCCTTGACGTAGAAGTGAAGAATGAGGTAGCTGGCAATGGTGGTTGTGCCGAAGAAGATGCCAAGCAGGCCAATGTCTGGCCACCAGAACGCCTTGAAAAGCCGTCAACGAAGGATGCGGAGGCGCAAAGTACGAAGAACTTACTTGTGCCTTCAGTCCGAATGTCGAAAGGATCGTGGCGGCAGGAATGTCCAACTCCACGCCATATCGGTTCTCTTTAAGCTGAAGGTACCTGAGCTCATTCACTGCAAGCGCCTCATATGCAGCGTGGAAGAATGAAACAGTGTGCAACCACTGGAACGCGCCGGGAAGACTGTCCCGGTTGACGAGTAAACCAGCGAATTGCAAGCTGATAGACCGGTCAGAAATATACCAGGTACAATCTTAGGAGGGTACTCACTTGAACAGCATGATGAGTGTTCCAACCAAGCTCGCGACACTTGTGCTCGCGAATGCGATAGACAGAAGCAGGATGATGCTTGCTGTCGTCAGGTTGAAGAGCACCAATGTGAGCATGAACTTCCAGAAAGTGGCAGTCTCGGGACGAGGCCAACCAACCCATAAACGATGGAACCGAACACCATTGGCGGGATGACTCGCAAAGGCAAAATGTCGAATAGCACCTTCGCGCAGAAATACGTGAGCGGGGAGTAATAGCCATTTGCACTGAAATAGCGGCGTCAGTAAAGATTCAGCAACAGAGGTATGTTACTTACCGTTCGCGCATAAATAGAATGCGCTCATTTGCGAACAAACTGAGGCTTGACAGACAGGAGAATCCAAACAGCGCCAGTGTGAAGAAGAATACGCCCAATCGGTTCTGGAAGCCACGAATATCGGAGCCAGAATTGTGGTAGAGAGCACCACAGAAGACTACGTTGACCATGAGCTGGCAGTCCACAGCATAACGTCGCAGGACACTCACTGGCAAGGACGATCGAAGACACGTAATGGGCAGTCAACAGTGCGGGGTCACGGTACAGATTCTTGAACGCCCGGCCACTGAGGATGCGGAACTGTGTAGCCCAGCTAGCACGTCGACGCCCACGAGTGAGGTCACTCTCCAGCGCAACATCCGGTAAAGCAGTGGACTCGTTTCCGGCGCCCGCAACCTCTTGTATTTCGCTCTGCAGTGCAGTGTATATCGAGCTGCTGGAGAAGTTCTCGACTAGGCGCGCGAGCTGAGGTGTAATGGGGGCATCTGCGTTCTGGCTTCTCGGCGAGATCGCTTCGAGAAGCTGCGATGTTTTGCGCTTAATGAAGTTGCTTGAGGTGCCGACGCGTGTCTGGAGTTCCGTCTCCTCGCTGCCGCCGCTTGACTGGCGACGTCCTGAAGGGAGGGAGAATGGTGAAGAGCTGGACGATGGGATAGCTTGTTCTTCGTCACGTCGCTCGCCCTCGTCTCCTGAAAGGGCAGCATCGGTGGAAGGGCTATCAAGAGAACGAGGCTCCAGGCTCGCCATCATTGTCATATCAACTACAGAGGGGACATTCAGCGAAAGTAGAGCGAAGGGTATCGCGCCAACGTACTGAGATAATCTGCGATATTGAATCCAGGAGGACATGGTTTTCCAATGCTTTCGAGGTATTCGTAGCACTTTGAAGTCTCTCCAGAGTAGATCAGCTTCCCCTTCGCGAGTAGAACCAGATTGTCGAAGAGTGACACGATGTTGCTGCGCGGCTGGTGGATGGTGAAGACAACTGTGCGGTTGTAATCTCTTGCAAGAGATACCAAGCTATCGACAACGCTGAGGGCGTTATATGCGTCGAGACCTGGAGTCGCATGAGCGACGAATAATGTGGCCGTAATAGGGTACGTACCGCTAGTAGGCTCATCAAGGAACAGGATAGATGGACTGGTGACCAATTCACATGCAATGGACACCCTACGTTTCTCACCACCAGAGATGGATCGACGACCTGTGCGAGGTTAGACTAAGGAAGTAGTGAACATACGATTTGGCGTACCTGAGTCCCCAATCTTAGAGTCCTTAATCCCGAGGATGCCTAGCTCATGAAGTGTCTCGAGTGTCCTGAACTTCTTTGCCTCTAAACTCATCTCCCGAGGTAACCGTAACAATGCCGAGTACAGAACAGTTTCGTAAACGGTGAGCGTACTCATCAAGGTATCTTCCTGATCAACGAAGCCCATGACTTTCTTGAACTCGGGGTCTGGGACCTCACGCCCGTTGACAAGGGTGCGCCCGCCAACAACGCCGCGCTTGTTCTTCCTGGCGAGAATGTCCAGGAACGTCGACTTGCCCGCGCCTGACGCACCCATAATGGCCATCAACTGTCCTGGCTTGACCGAGCCGGAAATGTTGTCAAGGATCTTGTGGTTTCCTAGCGAGTACGAGAGATCCGAGAAGTGCAGGGTTGCCGGAACATGGTCGGTCATAAGCTTGGCAGACTCTGCTTCGGGGAGACGAATGCCACCAAAGTCGCCTGAACGTGTGCGACTAGCGTACCAGAGCCCCAAGGATATGACGATGACGAGTAGGCCCACACCGGCGACGCTGAGAGCAACGAAGCGAGTGTTATCGGGTTTGGGGGTGTCTAACAAGAATTGAATAACCATATCACATCCCAAGTTGCAACGACGTACGACATAACCAGGAACCTGAGAGTAGTGTAGACATTCCCCGCCGTCGCAGTCCAGGGTGATATATCTGTCACCGAAGATAGTGTCGATGAGGTCGTTCATAGCCGGCTCCTCAAATCTGCAGTCCGTGCCGGTCTTGCAACTGAAGGTAGCGGGACCCTTGATCTCGTCCCGCAGAAAATCGGTAAGGTCTAGGAATGGCTACGCGTCACCAATTGTGGAAGGTGCGTGAGGACATTACTTACCAATGCTACCGTTCTCGCCACAGAGGAAGCGACCCGGTACACATTTGCACTGTATATTTTCGCAGTCGTATTTGGTGGTATTTGAAGAATGTCCGATATCAATGCTTGAGCTGCATGTATCGAGACCACAGTAGAAGGATTCGACCTGGGCGGTCCAAAACTGGAACGAGCATGTACCTGCTTCTTTGTTGCAGCTGAACGTGACTTCTGGTGGTCTGTCCGGAAGCATGTCCAAGATTTTGCGGTTCGTTACGTTGCAGATTTGGTGGTTTTCGAACACAGTTTCTCCGCCTTTGTAACACGTCATGTTTCCGACGGTCCTGTCGTCATCAAAATCGGGAAACTGGGCCAGTGGGAAGTTGGCGCAAGCATTATCAGTCTTGCATACGTTGCAGTTGACACCGTCCCATCCATCCTTGCACTCGCATGGGTGTCCTTCGTCTCGCGGCCGCCTCCGCTCTCCATCGGCCAGTGAGTCACATTCTGTATAACAGTTAGAACCAATCGGATAGGATTGTCATATAAAACGTACGAGGCGTCAGGCAGTCAATTCCTGCCCATCCTGGGGGACACTTGCATTGACCGTCGTAGTCGGAACACTCTCCGAAATGGCCGCACGAGAATACAGGAAGCTTGCAGTTAAAGCAAGGGGGACATTCATCTGGAGAGCTCCCTGGCGAAGAATGAGGACCAAGAGGCGTGTTCAAGTAATTCCGCACACACCTGGCCTTGAATTCACTCGTAATGACTGAGGGTAAGGTCAGACAGAGGTGTTAGCCCGAAGGTCGGAGTACACACCGTCAGTTCAACGCTTTGGCTGTTGAGGCTGTACTGAAGCGACGAATTTCGTGCAGCCAAGGATACAGGGCAGAATAGGAGGGGTAAGAGCAGTATTCCGAGCATGGCGGCGACGTGCTCGTCGTCGTCTGCGGTCAAGTTCTGCGCTCGACTGTGCGCCGGATTCAGATGGACCGCAACCTTAACCTCATTGCAGGCACGTCCAAGTAAGCGCCGATGAAGCTTGTTGCAGCTTGCTTGACGCCCGGTTGTATTCCAATTTTCGACTTCTTGCTTCGAGCGTTGGTCCTAATTACTTAAGTCGTCGGCAAGTCTCTGGAACTTTCTCTCCAACCCCGTGGTCTCCCTAGGTCTTTCAATTTTGTGCTTTCTTCCTCACCGCACAGTGTGCTATCGAATTCTACGGCTGTTGAAGAAGATGACTACGACTGCGAACGAGCGTAAGCTTGGGAAAGGATCCAACCTACGAGATAGACTTTCGTTCCCCTCCTTCTCCGACTGCCCTGGCTATCACGAACTGGACGAGCGATATTATGAAGATGACGAGCGGAATGGTGTCGCGGTCTTCAAGCGACACTGGTGCCTCGTTGCCGAGGTTGTGTCCATTCCGACAACTGGTAAACTTGCCTTGGGCGTACGAGACATGTCCGGCTGCATGGTTCGCATTATCTGCGAAGAAGGAGACAAATTTATGTTCGGCCCTCAACGCTGCGAAGTTGGCAACAGCGTCGCTATTGCGTATCCGTTGGTGTCTCGCCTGCCGAACGGAGTTGCTGGCATTATTGTCGAGGAGGATACGGATATGGCTGTATGCTTCCACAATGAGGCAATGATGCTGAAACCTGTACTGAGAACTTGTCATACTATAGGTGGTCCCGCATGGTCTTGAGGAACTTTTGGCAGCTAACGATAGGCTATGGGGCCCGTCTCCCGCAACCTGCTGTTTCCCAGAGTGCAGAAAAAGAGAAAACCTCCTTACTTGTGTGGGATGCCGCCTTGTACGATATTGTGGCAAGGTATGTGGTCATCATGTTGGATCTGTTCATGCAGTGATAAGTCGATGTGTATAAGGAGCACCAAGCAGGCGAATGGATGGCGCACAAGAAAACATGCAAGGCCGCGTCAGCATTGGCATTCTTCACCGACAGAAAGTGGGCAGAATTCGACGGGGTCAATTTTGATTTTCACTAGAGGTATACCAGTTTTTTGTGCAACAAGGACACTAGCCACTACGTGCATCGTAAGTCTGCTGTGAGCAGTACTCCTACGGTTCAGTCACCTCTCAGGTTTGCGTATTGGACATGTCTCATCAAGAAATGAGATGTCGCATATTGATGTACACACTGTGTTACAGTGACTCACCGTTCATACATCCCATTGTCTAGTCAACTATTGGTTGAGCGGGGTTGTACAGCAATTCCGAATTGAACGGCGCGCTAACTGTATGCGTGTTGGAGCTCGTTCCAGTCGGAGCCTAAAGACCTCGAGGCCTCACTCTTCCCAGAACCTCGCCATAGACTTGCGCCTTGGTACGTTACATATCCCAACATCTACTTCGAAATTCTGAGAGGCTGAGATTGTTCACTCAGTGGGCTTGAGCATGCAGATCCAGATTCTCAGCGACCTTCACCTGGAGATTGAACGTCGCAACGCCGCACCCGGAAAGGAGCTCTACAGCTACGATATACCAGCATCCGCTGATTATCTAGCTTTGCTGGGCGATATTGGATGCACCTGCCACGACCGAACTCTTCGAGTGGCTGAGACTGCAGTTGTCGAAATTTAAGACAGTCTTCTTCGTAGCTGGAAATCATGGTAAGTCCTACGTCACACCTAGCTTTACGCTTACATATCTAAGGACCGCTCTTCGTCATGTAGAATTCTACGGCTCGAGCATAGTATGTCTACAACTTCAATGCTCAGGCGCAGACTCACGCGTCATATCGAGGGCGATGTTCACGCTCGTCTCACAGCATTTGAGCAAGAGACAGCTGGTCGTTTCGTGTTCCTGAACAAAACACGGTATGACCTGTCATCAAATGTTACTATTCTTGGTTGTACGCTTTGGAGCGCACTCAATCCAGACGACCTGGACGTTCTCTCATGGGGCCTCAACGACTTCCGGTGCATCGAGAACTTCACGCCCGCCGTCTTTACCGATTTCCACCGTGCAGACGTCGTCTGGCTAAACAGCACGGTCACAAAGATCGCCGCAGAGGAGCCAGAGCGCAGGATTGTCATCTTCAGTCACCATGCGCCTACGGTGCAAGGTACCAGTGACCCCAGGTTCTCGAGAGGCGAACAGCCGGATCGGCTGCGTTCGGCATTCAGCACCGAGTTGACAGGCGAACCCTGCTGGAAGAGCGGGACGGTGGGGGCGTGGGCATACGGCCACACGCACTGGTGTTGTGATTTTGAGAGGGAGGGTGTCAGGGTTTGCAGCAACCAGCGCGGATATGCCGAAGGCTCGGAGGGCTACGATTCAGGGAAGGTCTTAACAATCGAGTAGTGCTAACTTGGGTCCATCCTCCTGGAGCCAGTAGCGCATGTACAACGAAGAATATCCATAATTGCATAACTTATAACACCGTGCTGGCTAGAGAACATTCAACAGGATAGAACTACACATCATGCGTGAGGACAGAGACGTGACGAGATACAGTACAGATGAGAGGAGATGACTACAGAGCAGGTAAACAGGCAGTGGAATGAGATGACCAGATAGGAGATGGCGAATGACGACTGTCCGGTGTGAAACCCAAGATCTGAAGAGGTATATAACATGCCGCAAACACAACAAGAGGTCGATACGAGAAGATGGACGTGAGAGGCTACGTAATCGTAGCGTAAAGAGGTCGTGAATGGGGGATATAGGGGTAAAGGGTGTCGATATATTATGCCCATGAAGGTGCTGTCCACCATCGTTGCTCGGCACCACGGACCTTCCATTCAGCGACACCACCGATAGCAGCCACGTAGATGTATTCGCCGGACGGATCGAAGCACATGCCGGCGAGGTCCTGGTCCATCTCCGCGTCGCTCGAGCCGTCGGTGCCCGGAGCGTCGTTGGTGGCGCCGCAGTGCCTGCGAAGATCCTCGGCGGGATATAGGCATGTATGGACTCGAGGATTCCCTGCGCTCGAGCAGCCCCGCACGCCGCACAGGGTCGTAGCGCGACAACCCGGAGGCAGATGGTGCGGACGAGGACTGAGTTTGCCCACCCATAGTAGGGTTGGGTGATCCCGCTCGTGAAGGATTGTATGAAGAGATGCAATCCGCATCGAGCTCGTCTACGTCCATTCCGTCTTCCTGCCGGCCCTCGCGTTGGATAGCTTCCTCAACTTCGTGTACACGGACGTTCATAGCGTGTCTTCCCTCTAACAGCCGTCGTACATCGTCGTCCACTTCACTGTCCCCAAGTGGTGGTATTACGACGATTCCTTCCGCATCGTCGTCAGCAGACATGTCGCGTAGCCGCAGTCTACGTCGGCCGGTGCTGTCCATCGATGGTATACGGAAGGTGTCTTCCAGGGCGCCGCTGAATAGCATGATACGGGGAGGAGGTGGGAGAGAATGAGGCTGAGACTGTGCATGCTCTACCATTGATATCGACGATGGGCGAGTCGCGGATGGGGAATTCGATCGTGGGCGGGCGGTGGCTGGCCGTGACGGAGGGAAAGACTCGAATGACGGCACGCGCACAATCTCCTCCGTGTCGAAGGTTTGGGCATCTACGACGTGCACCAGTGAAGTGTGCTGTAGTACGCGTTAGACCATGACTGCATGCAGCTTGAAAGATCGACCTTACCTCAGTAAAGGTAAGGACTTCCCGTCCTACACCTCGTGGACTGAACTTCACACTACGGACGCCCCAACCTGGTGCCTTGCTGGAAGTGTATGGTATATCGCGGTGCATGGGGTCATATAACCATCCGCTGGCGCCACTTCCGTGCTGAACAGGGGGAGTTGTCGATAAACGGTCCTTGTCGGTCTGGATAACCTTCAACGGCTTGGTACTCCTCACATCCCATACCACTACGACACCCTCCTGGGAAGCGACCGCGAACTTGGACCCATTGGCCGAGAAAGCCGTGGAGAACGACGCAGGTACTGGGTTGTTGGCGTGGTAAGGCGAATATAGGCCATACGTGTACATGGGCATGGCGGTTATGTAGGGTGAGAGCGAGAGCTTCATCATTGGTGAGAAAGTCACGCGTGCTCCTCCTGTTAGCCGGTGCAAGTACACGTCTGGCGAGTCTCCTACTGAAAGCAAGGTTCGGCCATCCGGAGAAATTGAAGCTGCCGAGTTCTTAGTACAAGGGCAAATAGGCAAGGGCGGCAAGGGATAACTCACAGTGATTTACCGGGACGTCCAGACGCAGGTGACCTACGTCGGATAAGCGCTTATCCCCGTGCTTCCCACTTCGTATCGCCACGTCAAAGAACTTGACAGTGCGGTCGTTGTTACTTATAACTACGCGAGGCTCTGCGCTGCTCTCGTTTGAACCGGTCAAACTGAGAGAACTCAGAAGGACAGCGTTGTTAATGGACGCGCCCTCGAGCATGGTTTCGTGCTTCCATCGTTGCCTACCGAATCGATGCGTCGGCTCTCGAGAGGAGGTGCCGTGACTGGCATACGAGGAGGCAGGCGCATATAGTGACAAGTGGAGCTCAGCTTCTTGGCCGCCGGCCGCAAGAAGGGTATCTCCTGAATCTAACACGAGAGAGGATAATGAATTCGGTGAGAATTGAAGTTCGGCGATGCGACGAGGTGCCTATATGCGGGTATGAACACGCTGTTACGCTTGGAAGTCTGGGAGCGGCGCTCACAGCGTTTGGGGCCATGATATCGTGTTCAACAATATTCTTCAGGCCAGTGTAGACAACAACGCCACGCTCGTGAGGACATATTAAGACGTCCCGGAGTTGTCTGCAAGGCAAGCCAATGAGTTGATGAATTCAAGGCGCGTTTGGTAAATAGACCGCAGCAACATCGGAGACCCAGGACGGTGCGCCGATCTACCCGTTCGGAGACGGCAAGCTTGAGTGTGAAGGCCGCACAAGCCCAGCCCCTTCCTCCCGCATCCGGACCGCGCAATGTATAGGGGGATTGTGGACGTCGTGGAGGACTCACATGTGCCCTATGGCCACCTTGGCCGGCGCCGCTGTACGAGGCTCGGGTGAGGAGAGGAGTGAAGACATTTCGCGAGTCATGGCTGCTAGACCGTCTTGTGGGGACTAGGGGCAGCTTTATATAGGCCCAAATTACGGCTGTTGCAAGCGCGGATTTAGCTGGATCAGCCAGGGGACATTCCAGCCACAAGTCGGGTACTGGTTAGGCAAGTGGCGATGTCGACGTTGTATTTCGGTTGCTTGTAGCCGCAGATGCTACAAGTGTTGTGGTCCGTAGGTCTTCCGCCACACTACGGCGTACTGTGGATCGTGATGAGGTCGTTCAGGAGATGGAGATGAGAGAGTCGGACAAGGAAGCCGTGGTACCGTGAGGTCCTGGACATTGGTCTTAACCCCACAGTGATCGGACATTGCTTTGGGTCGGGACCCCAAACGCTCACTAGTGCCCTTTGCCAAAGTATCCTCCGAGAATAACACTTCCACGCTCCATGCTACACTGCTCACATAATTGCACAAGAAGACACTTGTGTTGTAATTAGCTTTGCAAAAATAAATCCTTCGTCATACATATCCGCTTGAGCCCATAGATATGTAGTAACCCGAAGGTAGCTGCATCAGGTGATCGGGGTCATCCAAAGCAGCATTCATCAGTGTGATGCGCCTCAAGTGCCCAATGAGCACGGCGGGCCTGATACTCTACCACGACGCTGTCTGCTCTTTCATCGTCCACAGACACCAAACACCTCACCTCACCTCTTCGACTCCCACCACCGACCACATATTCAAAAATGCCCCCAAAGAAGCAGGCTGGAGGCTCAAGCTCCAAAGTCAAGGATGACAAGGTATTTTCACTGTCGCACAACACCCTTGGCCAAGCTGATGAGACGTCTATTGACGAGGAATTAACAGACCTTCGGTATGAAGAATGTCGGTGCACACTATCTAGCATTGAAGAATAGGATGCCAGGGAACTCACATCGTCATGTAGAAAAATAAGTCGGCCAAGGTCCAGAAACAAATAGCTCAGATTGAGAAGCAACAGCAGACTGCGGGCAAGTCGCGCGCAACCCTCGAGAAGGAGAAGGAGAGGGCCATGCGAGAGAAGGCTCAAGCCGAAGAGGAGAAACGAGCGAAAGCGGAGGCAGCGCTCTTGAAGCCGGTGCAAACGCAGAAAGTGCCGTTCGGTGTCGATCCTAAGACCGTTCTTTGCGTATTCTTCAAAGCGGGGCATTGCGAGAAGGGGAACAAGTGCAAGTTCAGTCACGACTTGAATGTGGGCCGGAAAGTGGAGAAGAAAAACTTGTATTCGGACGAGAGAGAAGACAAGGCGAAAGGTGGGAGTTTCTGGTCGATCTCGCATGAATCCATAACTGATTGAGACTAGACACTATGGAGACATGGGACGACGAAAAGCTTGCGCAAGTTGTCCTCTCGAAACATGGAAACCCCCGAACCATTACCGACGTAAGGACCTCTCAAAGGACCGCGAAAGTCATTTTACTCACGTTTGCGGTAGATCGTATGCAAGTTCTTCATCGAAGCTATCGAGTCCGAAAAGTGAGTATGTGTGGTCACCAACTCAGTCCTTTCTTATAGCCTTTGTTAGATTTGGATGGTTTTGGGAATGCCCAAACGGCGGCGAGAAGTGCCAATACCGCCACGCACTGCCACCAGGATTCATGCTCAAATCTCAGCGTAAGGCGGCGGCTGACGCAGAGAAGGCCAACGTCATTAGTCTGGAGGAGTTCTTGGAGGTCGAGGTGCGTGTCACCTATCCTCTCGGCGACACAGTCTCACGGTCTCCTCTACTTTAGCGTCACAAGCTCGGCACGAACCTCACACCAGTCACACCGGAGTCATTCGCGAAGTGGAAGAAGACGCGCATGGACAAGAAGCAGGCAGAGGACGAGGCGCTCAGGAGGGCCAAGGATACCCAGGCGGCAGCTGGCAAGGCCAGCGGCATGAGCGGAAGGGACCTGGTAAGCTGCTTTTTGTCCTGTGCACACCATAACACTAAATCGTATAATTCCCCAGTTTTCCTACAACCCGGAATGGTTCCAGGACGAAGAAGAGGATGAGGACGATTGGGATCTGGAAAGGTACAGAAAGGAAAAGGAAGACGAAGATATGGCCGCGGAAGAGCAAAGAGTACGAGACCTCGACCTCGAAGAAGATGGCTCTGGACCAGATGGTGCGGGTTCATCAGGGGAGTAAGCGCTGCCGTGTTGTACTGCACTGGACTTACCATCATTTCTGTACGCCACACATCGCTGGCTTATTGCTTTATTCATCGCTATGAAATGTATAAGGATGATGCCACATGTACTCTAAATACAACAGCAGTGAACCAGTCCGTCGCTCTGGCCCTAGTCCTCGTCCTCATCGCTCCCATAACCTCCTAAACCGAGCCCTGTTGTTGGTTGTCGTGGCGCAGCAACCTTTCCGGTGCCTCCGCTGGCTTGTGCGTTGCGCTGACGGATCTCAGTGAAGTATTTGAGGCTCTCCAACGTATCCGCACTCAGCAGTCCTCGAGGCTGTGGCGGCTCGTCAGGCTCTGCTGGGGGCTCCGGTGAACGTGTGTCACCGCCTTCAATCTCCAGTCGTCTACGCTTTGCGGGTGGGGCATCATCCAGCTCTTCCACTGTCAATCCCTCATCGTCCAACTCCACGCCTTCCTCCAGTGCTCTCACAGCCCGCATAGCGTCTATGATGCGAGGATCCATCTTGGCTTGAATGGCTTCTCGACCCATTGTCTCCAGCCGCTCTCGCTCCTCTACCTTTGAGGTCGGGTTGGGATCTTCGGTTGCCCAGCGAACGTTCAGGATCTCGTCGTTGTCGAGTGACTGGCACGCCATAGCCTCTTTCGCGAATTGCGCATGGCCTTCGTGCACGTATGTCACGAAAGCAACACTGCGGTACTGTAGAATTCGGACTAACAGCCACGTTGGTCAGCAATGCAGCGAGAAAGGAGGATGAGGGCCACGCACTCTTCTCAATCGTGCCCCACTCCTTGAAATGCCGCCGCACGACCTCCTCCGTCTCCACGCCCGTCCCTGTCTCCTTTATCCGCCCCACGTACAGCGTGCGGTTTTGCCGCTGGAAGCTTCCGACACCACCCATGTCATCTCGGTAGTCCGCGAACTTGTCGCGCGCGAAGACATCTTTGGATGTGTCTGGGACGGAGAGTGTCGGATCGGGGAGCGTGTGAAGGTATTCGCATTCCCAGCCGTACGGGCAGCAGCCGCGGGAGAAGAAGAGGCAACAGTACTTGACACCTGTTGTGTTCGCTCGCGTTAGACCTGCGTCACGCTTGATGTTGCATCGTGTTTGGGACTTGGTTTTGCTATGATCAACAGACATGAGGCGTGAGTCATAAAGAGACTGTGCTAGGAGTACTCACTTTGAGTAGCTATCTTCTCTGTCGCCGCCAGCCCACTTGTTGTACCAGATGTCTATTAGGATTCATTAGTCACTGCCACTGCGTGAGCTTCCCAACACTCACTATACTCCTTCCCAGTCTGCGGTGCCTCTTTCTTCTCGACATCACCGGGCTTGACCTGCTTGCGCGCAGGCTTCAACTTCTTCACCTTTTTGGTCGCTACCGCCTGTGTTTCCGCTGTGGTTGAGCTCATGGTCGACGTCCCAATCCAAGGAGGGGTTTGTTTGGTCCTGTTAGGATCCAAAGCCTTCGGCTGTCCCAATTCGGCCGAGCAATCGCAACTGCGGCGCTAAATCCACATCGCCACCTTGGCTCTCGCATTCACCTCGATATTTCAACTTGCATACCTTCATTCTGGCAGACACAAGAGGGCTGCTGGGCGAGCAGAGAACTTCATATGCATAACGTGTATGCCTCTCCTTCTCCGGTAATAATAAGGTCATCACATCTATGTCAATGATATGGGATCCCAACAGGCCGTGAACGGGCCCAGCTCCAAGAGAAGTCACTGAACCTAAGCAATCCAGTATGCAGTAGTAGTTTGGAGGTCTTTGTTTTACCCAAGTTTGATTGGTACGAGGATCGCTATATCTCGGCCCCAGCGGGCCTGTTAGATTGTCCAACTGATGACTTAGTAGAACCCCTGATCAGCTGAACTTGACTAAAGAAGCAAATCATCCCAGCTCAAGGTTCTTGGCAGTGCAATGACTTAAGTTTTGATAGACATATCGTGAGCAACTTTGGCCTACTTAAGCTACGGCATTTGGAGTACTTCCGAGCTCGTCCGTGAGCGCAGCTCTACGTTCAGTACGACATTATGGACGCTGAAGAGTTGACTCAGGTGAGCCGGATACCCCGTAAAGTGCATCGTATAGTTTTGACTCACATCTGGTGGTTAGTTTTTGCATGTTGCTCTGCAATCCGACGATGAAGAACCAGCAGCCGTCCTTCGGCTTCAAGGCGCAGAAGCACAGCGATGCCTAGACACTATGCTCAAAGTCCGCTCCGCACAATCTCTAACTCTTCATGCTCATTGACCTGCACTATATTATTCAGATTATCGATGCAACCTCACCGTACCGTGCCTCCATCCCAGGAAACGACATGTCCTCCTACCGAAGCCGCGTCCGTCGCTTGATGATGAAACTCTCGCTGTCCAGTCAATATCTACCCGGCGCACTATTTATCAGTGACGTATCCTGTCCGGACACGGAGAACATTGCAGGCGGGAGCTTCGCCGACATTTACTTGGGCTCGTATCGCGACCAGCCTGTTGCTCTGAAGCGATTGCGGTTCATCCAAGGAACAAAAGGTGACAAAGACATAGGGATGAGGAAGGTGAATCATCTTATTCACTAATCATAAATGAGCGTGGTACTTAATTTCCAACTTTACAGGCACTGTATCACGAGTCATTGGTCTGGCGGACCCTCCAGCACCGAAACGTGCTCCCGTTTCTCGGCATTGAGACAAACATGTTCAACCATAGAATATGTATGGTGCTGCCCTGGATGTCGAATGGCAACATCTGCACCTTTATCGAAGACCTTCGCCGTCAATCGTATCCCGGGGACGATCTCATGACTGAGGTCCATGCATGGGTAAGCTCCAGATCTCGATGACATCTATTATATCACTGATATTGCTGGATAAGATTGGTCAAATTGCATTTGGACTGTCGTACTTACATAGCGAGGAGGTCGTGCACGGTGACCTGCGCGGCGTAAGTCCGTCTTGTGTGAGATAATTAACAGATCCTTGAATATCTTACAGGTAAATGTCCTTGTAAATGAGGACTGGTCCGTTCGCCTTGCCGATTTTGGTCTTGCGACCTTTGCAGACGGCACGAGCAATAGCGCCTCTATCCGCGGTGGAGCAACACGCTGGCTGGCTCCTGAACTGATCGACCCTGACATGTTCGGAACCACGTCCAGCAAGCCAACGTACGCCAGCGATGTCTATTCATTTGGCTGTGTCTGTGTCGAGGTGTGTCATCTGCCAACACAAATAAAACAATACTTAAAGGATGCTACAGCTGTACACGAGTCAACCACCGTTCCACGGCACAAACAGTTACAAAGTCTTGACCGGGGTCCCACACGGTATAAGACCCCCACGACCTGTTTTCTTGAATGGCCGCCAAATGGCAGAGAAACTGTGGAACTTGATCACGGATTGCTGGAAGCACTTACCTGCGGAAAGACTGACTGCTGAGCAAGTGGTGAATAGCATTGCGGCAGCCATACGGCCGGACGACACGAGCGGTCAAATTCGACAATTGGGTCGGTCTGGTACAGCTGGTGAGTTATCCCTGCTTAGGCGATAAATTGTGACGCTTAGTGAGTTGTCTATAGACCAGTGCAAACTCGAAGGGTGTCTGCGATTTGCAAATAAGAGAGTTGGTTGCGGGCTATATTGCACTGCTGGACACGAATCGTTAGTCAAGTCTCGTCATACTTACACCACTATGAACTTTCTTGTATAGCCTCGGTCTTGCGATTACGGGCTGCCTGCGCTGCCGCCAGCAGGCCATGATGGACAACGACTTCTGTAATCCCTGTCAAGCTGCGGTTTGGGAGATTGCTGCTCCGGGCATCATGGAGGTCTCGCGCGAACACCGCACCTTCAAGTGGGCGGTCGCGCTCTTCGAGAGCAGCTGGGGACGGACGGCACAGCCCTGTCCCTCAGTACGTCACGTGTACAAGGTAATGTCGGATAAGACTGTCGTGGAAAGGTACAACACGTACAGGTATGTAATTATTGGCTCTGATCATGTGCACCTGTAGGCTTTGAAGCTGATGATTATGCTAAGGGCGGCTGCTGAAGCGCGAGGTCTGTTTTTACGAACCGGAAAGCTAGCAGGGAATGAGGTCGCGGGCTGGCACGGTACGCGACGGTTGTGTCACTTGGGCAGCAACGGGCACACTCAGCTCTGCGACAACCCCCATTGTTCGCTTTGCGGCATCGTGCGGTCGTCCTTCGACCTCGGCTTTGGACTCGGCTTCGAGATGTAAGTGCCCAAACTATCCTCACTATTAGCTTATTGAACTAAGTGATCCACTATAGCCTAGGCACGGCCATCTACACCTCTTTGTCTTCTTCAAAATCGTACAAGTACTCATTCAATGACCCTTACACCGTCCCCGCTCCGCGTGATGCTGCTCAACAAGGTCGTCATGGGCAAATGTTACGTCGTCGATCCCACGACGCGTCAGGGTACTCTGGCAGGCGTACCAGACGGGTACGACTCGGCGCGGTTGCCACAGGCGGCTACGGTCGATGATATTGCGGTGTACTGCAATGAAGCAATCAGGCCGGATCTATTGGTCGTGTATGAACCGACGGACTAGGATCTGCAGGTACGGGTCATGTGCCGCTTAGTGTATATCAGAGACCAATTTTACACATAGCGATGCTGGGTGCAAAGCAATGTACTTAAATATGAAAGTGTGTTAAACCGTCTCCTGCGGCTTTGCAACGAGTTTGAGTGCACTTATCCAACCGCTCTTCAGCTTCTTAGTCCTTCGTTAACGCCTCCCTGGGAATCTCCCGTGGGCGCACGATGACGATCTTTCCGCTGGGCGCGAGGACGTCGTACGCAGTGGTCTGGATGCTCTTCTCCGAGACCGCGCCTAATCTAAGCCGCACTGGCAGCAGAACCGTTGTAACGGCTACGTGACAAAAGGCATTTTCTTACTGGCCTCAGTGCAATGATTGTGATCTCCTAGCACTCTGTAGCCAATTTATAGCATCACAGTTATTGGGTACATTCACGGATAGAGTTACAGCTAATGTACAAGTATGCGGATACTTCAGGTAATCAAGCGGTCTCCTGAGGCTTCGCAACGAGCTTGAGGGCGCTGATCTTGCCGCTCTTCAGCTTCTCAAGGGCCGCCTCGACGCCGTTGAGCCCGTTGGGAACGACCTCGACATTGTTCGGCTTGATCTCCCCGTCAGCCAGCAGCTTCTCCAAGCTCGCATACAAGCTTTTCCCAACCTCCTTGTGCGGGGGGATATGCACGCTCCCTTGTACTCTAATAATCACCTTGTCCTTTGTCAGCTTCTCCTCGGGGATAGTCACAGGAAGTACGAAGAGGATTTTGCCGCCTGGCGCAAGGACATCGTACGCCGCTGACTGGGTGCTCGCCTCGGAGATCGCGTCATACACGACCTTGATGGGTTCGCTGGTGATCTTGGCGACGGCCACGGCCAAGGACTCGGAGCGGTCAACGACGTGCATCGCGCCGAGAGACTTGACATACGGGGCGTTGTGAGCAGACGCAGTCGCGATGATGGGCGAAAACCCTGAGAGCTTCGCAAGCTGAATGACTAAAAATGGAGAAGATTGTGAGCGGTTAAAAGGGCGCCAACAAGAAGAGGCACATACCCTGCTGCCCGACAGAAGAAGCACCCCCGATGACAAGGATGGGTTGTCTGGCGTACTTGCCTCTGCCATCGGGAGTCCACGGAGCCGTGAAGCCCGCACCACCTTCAGGATTGCCGTACAGTCCCAGTGCAGCAGCTGCAAGGGCGGCCGGGACAGTGGCGGCTTGCTCGAAGCTCAAGTTGTCCGGGATCTGCGATAGATTGTTCCCTCAACAGCCATGCGACGCGAAAAGTCGCTGCACATATCTTGGCGACAAGTTGAGCAGGCACGAGTCCGTACTGCTGCAGGCTAGCGAGGCGGTTCTGAAAGAAGCCCTGGTACAAGCTATATTCCAATACAAAATGTCAGCACTCGTTCCAGCCGACAAGCAGCGAACAGGCCCACATCTTGTCACCAATAGCGACATTTGTCACGCCCTCGCCAAGCTTCTTGACGATTCCGGCGGTATCAACGCCGAGAACAGCGGGATAGGACTGGATTAACGGTACGTCGAACGCTTGTAGCTTCCATTCAACAGGGTTGAGCGCGGCGGCGTGGATCTCGACGAGAACCTCTCCGGGACCGGGTTCGTACACAGGGACATCCTGCACAACGAACTGGCCCTGCTTCTCTTGGAGGATGAAAGCCTTCTGTGTCGACATGATTGTTGAGGTGTTTGCAAGTGTGGAAGAAGAGAAGATAAATGAGCTGAGTATGTAGAGACAGTTATCACCTACCTTTATACATTCGCTAAATCGTGAGCGTGTAAATCAGCTGATCCTTAGAGCAAGTCGCGCTCGTGAAATGAGACTGCTTCTACGAGTATATGAGTCATTAATCCACATGCCGAGAGGCAGACGACGTGCGGCCCACCGTGTGTCATGCAGCATACGCTGTCTACAACTGCGCGAGCGCAACACCATTGTACATGACATGGCTTCCTTCCATGACACAATCCGTTGACAAGATCTGAGCGCTGAATAAGCAAGAAGGCTTGGTCAGCAGCAGCCAAATAATATAGTTAGCCTTGCCATACGGCTTGCATCACCTCCAGATTATTCGTGCCGACGGGAATCTGCGACGCCACAAAGGGACCAGCGGCCTCATGGCAGCTTCAGAAGAGCAGAAAAGAGTTTTTAGGTTCAACAGCTTAGACAACACCGGCGTCAGGCTGGTGTAGTTGTGGTGTAGTGTAGATCTCCCTAAGGCCTCATTATGCTCGCTACCAGTACTTGTCCGTACATTCGCGTTCAGAATAACGTTAAGAAGTTGTCTCTGTACAAAGGCTATTAGCACTCAGTAATAAATAGTCGAATGACCGTTAACTGGTACATTACCAAGTGTTGGGATGGTCGTTGACGTGGTAAAAGCCGCAAAGCGTTGGCAAAGCGTCTAGGGACCCTTGTGGCGGCCACGTGGGCAGAAGCGCCGCTGCCGAGCCCGGCGCGCCTCGGCCCGTCAGACGAAACAAACCTCAAGTTTGTGCTAAGGAACATGCCAACGAAGCCGTGACATGACAGGTGGGCAGTATTGCTTTCGAGGATAGCGACATTGGATGCAGAGCTTATATACAAGTACTCTAATATCTATCATACGGTCTCCTGAGGCTTTGCAACGAGCTTGAGGGCGCTGACCTTCCCGCTCTTCAGCTTCTCGAGGGCCGCTCCAACGCCATTGAGCCCGTTGGGAACAACCTCAACATTGTTTGGCTTAATCTCCCCAGAGGCAAGCAGCTTCTCCAAATTCTCCCACACAATTTTCCCAGCCTCCTTGTTCTGGGGGAAATGAACGCTCCCGCGCACCGGAACAATCACCTTATCCTCCGTCAACTTCTCCTCGGGGATAGCTGGCAGGAAGACTATGACAATCTTGCCGCTCGGTGCGAGGATGTCGTATGCCGTGGGCTGGGTGCTCGCCTCGGAGATCGCGTCAAACACAACCTTAATGGGTTTGCTGGTGATCTTGGCGACGGCCGCGGCCAGCGGCTCGGAGCGGTCAACGACGTGCGTCGCGCCAAGCGACTTGACGTACGGAGCGTTGTGGGCAGAGGCGGTCGTGATGATGGGAGAGAACCCTGAGAGCTTCGCAAATTGGATAACTGGAATGAAAGCCGAGTATTAACGGTGAAAGCAACGCAGAATGATAAGAAACACGTACCCTGTTGCCCGACAGATGATGCACCGCCGATGACTAGGAGAGGCTGCCCGGCGTACTTGCCCCGTCCCTCCGGAGCCCAAGGAGGCGTGAGGCCTGCACCACCCTCAGGCGGACCGTACAGTCCCAGGGCAGCAGTTGTGGCAGCGGTCGGAACCGTTGCGCCTTGCTCGAAGCTCAAATTTTCCGGGAGCTGCCGGCATTAACTCTCTCGTGAGTTATCTTGTCCATCCGCGAGGTCGTCGCACGCACCTTTGCAACAACATCAGCAGGCACAATGTTGTACTGCTGGAGACCGGCTTGACGGTTCAAGAAGAAGGCTTGATACACACTATATTCCGATACAAGAGGTCAGCACCTATCCTACCTTCCCGCAGCCGTGGCGAATATCACTTACATCCTGTCGCCAACACTAACATTCGTGACGCCCTCGCCGAGCTTCTTGACGATTCCCGCGGCATCGGAGCCAAGAATAACAGGGAATGGCTGGGGTAGCGGTAAGTCGAAGGCTTGGATTTTCCAGTCGATGGGGTTGAGCGCGGCGGCGTGAACCTCAACGAGAACCTCTCCAGGGCCGGGCTCGTACACAGAGACGTCCTGTACAGTGTACTGGCCTTGCTTCACAGGGACGATGAGAGCTTTCTGGGTCGACATGGCGGTTAAGGTGTTTGTAAACGTAGGAGGAAAGATGATGAACTGAGAGCATGTAAATAATGTCCTCACTTGCTTTTATACACCCACTAAATCACGAATGCAATTCAGCTGATGCAGCAGAACACTCCACGCTCATCAAGAGATGATCGCAACGCTCTTATCTCGACGAGCAGATGGGTTTAAAAGACAAGGATCGACTGCCAAGCTGGTGTTTACGGTTAGCGATGGAGACTATGAGTCATCAAGATTGAAGCATATACCTAGACGTGGTCAAAGGGCAGCTCATAGCAGCTGATCCAGGTACCATCTTGCGCAAGCGTGGCTGCATGAGACGTTCAAGTTCCCACTCACGAGAAAGCATTGACAACGGCACTGAATCAGCAAGAAAGCTGAGTCAGCGTCTAACATGCCGGTGGCCGTAGGGCTTGCGTACATCATCCCCTGATCTTCCGCCGGAAATCTGCGACGCCACAAAGGGCCTGGCGGTCGCTGGGCAGCGCGAGGAAGGGCGGGCCGACTCGGGACCTTTTTCACAGTGAGCTGAGCGGACAGCTGATGTTCGTACTTATAATGTGGATTCCACTAAGATCATGTGCTGGCTGTGCTGCGTCGACTGGACTTTCATCTTGACAATGATATTTATAAACTGCCTTGGTGTTAAAGCCGTTGGCGAAGAACTACCGAGTAGACCATAACTAGTACATTACCTGTATAATAATAGTGCTTGGATGATGGTTGGGTGGTGGAAGCCAGACTACTGTCCAAAAATTCCAAAATCTTTCATGCGGTCTCCTGAGGCTTCGCAACGAGCTTGAGGGCGCTGATCTTGCCGCTCTTCAGCTTCTCAAGGGCCGCCTCTACACCGCTGAGCCCGCTGGGAACGACTTCAACATTGTTTGGCTTGATCTCTCCAGCAGCCAGCAGCTTCTCCAAGCTCGCATACAGGCTCTTTCCGGTCTTCCTGTTCGCGGAAAAGTGAGCGTTTCCGTGCACCAAAACAATTATCGCGTCTTTCGTCAGCTTCGCCTCGGGAATGACCAACGGAAGCACGAGAACGAATTTGCCGCCGGGCGCAAGGACGTCATATGCCGTAGGCTGGGTACTCGCCTCGGAGATCGCGTCGAACACAACCTTGATGGGGTTCGCTGGTGATCTTGGCGACGGCCACGGCCAAGGACTCGGAGCGGTCAACGACGTGCGTCGCGCCGAGAGATTTGACATACGGAGCGTTGTGGGCAGACGCAGTCGTAATGATGGGCGAAAACCCTGAGAGCTTCGCAAGTTGGATGACTAAAAATGAAGAAGATCATAAGCGGTGACGACGGCGCCAACAAGAAGAGGTACATACCCTGCTGCCCGACAGACGAAGCACCCCCGATGACGAAGATGGGCTGTCCGGCGTATTTGCCTCGTCCTTCGGGAATCCAAGGAGGTGTGAGGCCCGCACCAATCTCAGGTTGACTCTGCCGTTTTAGTGAAGCAGCGTTGAGCCCATTGCACTACCTGGCCATGACACTTGAACAACGCACCCTGGTCTCGCCAACCTCCTGCCCCGTGAGTGCTGCGTACAGCGCCGCGCTGACGTCAGCCGACGGTGGAAGAAGATCCCCGCCATCTTGGGGTTTCTCCAGCTTTCCGTAAAGTGCCAGGGCGGCTGTAGCCAGAGCGAGTGGGATGGTGGACCCTTGCTCGAAGCTCAGGCTGTCGGGAAGCTGCGAAGGATTGATGAGGGTGACTGCTGTAAAGTTGAATTTCAGCGAGTTTGGCATACCTTGGCAACAATATCAGCAGGAACAATACCATACTGCTGGATCGTAGCGAGGCGGTTGGCGAAGAATCCTTGGTACAAACTTACGCAAGTGAGACGCAGGCGCCGGTGGGACAACAAGGAGACGTACACTCTGTCTCCAACTTTCACATTCGTGACACCCTTGCCGATCTTCTTAACGATACCCGCGGCGTCCGATCCAAGGATGGCAGGGTAGTCGGTGATGAAGATACCAACCGCCTGAATCTTCCAGTCGACGGGGTTGAGGGCAGCCGCATGAATCTCTACGAGCACTTCTCCAGCGGCGGGCTCAGGGATGTCGGCCGTCTGAACGGCAAACTTGCCGTGTTTCTCGAGGAGATAGAGAACCTCCTGCTGTCCGGACATGATGGTTCAAGGGAATGTGGACGTGCAGATGTGGGGTGCAGAAATGTAGGGCTCGGGAATCGACTACACCCCTGCCTTTTGTACGCGTCCAACTCTGCAGCTAATATAGGCTCCATGGGGTTTGGTGAGTGAGACTCGTGTCGAAGGGCCGATCAGCCGCATATTCCTTGTTGATCTCTTTACAGGGGGGCCATTGCGACATTGCGCAACAGTAACGCCATCCCGTGTGCTTGACTGCGTGGGCGAGCTCCTTCGCGAGTTGAAACATTGCCCGTCGAACGTCGACCCTCGGTGAATGTCGCCTAGCCTGTCCGGCCATCCTGCGGCATCACACCGCACTGCCGGTCACTGGCATGTGTGGGGTACTAGTAAAGGTGGTGAGGTCATATGTAAAGCAGTTTACTGCTGTACGCCTGACGAAGCGTTGACTTTAGTGGTCGGCCGACTGCAAGTTTCAAGATCCAGAGGCCGCTCGCATATGTGGACGTGGGAATGGGTTCTCAGGCCTGCGCTATTAGCACTTAAGTATGCGAGGTTAAGGTTGGCCCATCCCTCTGTGGGGTATGGTGATTGTGGGCGAGATCCCTGATAGCTTTGCAAGGTGAATGGCTAGACAGATATCAGCCAGAGTTTAGGACACGAGAGCACAGATGCGACATACCCTGCTGCCCTGCCAGCGCCGTAGCCCCGCCGACAACAGGAACGGCTGCCTGATGTGTTTCCCTCACCCACCCTCGACCCAAGAGGTGGTGGAGTCCGCGTCGGTGTCTGACTTCCCTCAGGCTGGCTTTCCGTACAGGCCAACGGCTGCGGTAGTCAGACCAAGTGGGATATTAATGCCAGCCCATGTTGTCGAGGAATCTATTGCAGACTTGGGTGAGTAGAGCACCTGTAGAAGAGCACCTCGACATGCCTTGGCTACGGAATCTACCGTAGCAACGACATACTCTTGGAACGCCGTACACCTGTTTGTCAATGTGTACCATTGTACTACCATGCTTGATAAACGTGGGATGGTGGTTGGCGTGCAGGAAGCGGCAGAGCGTCTAGGGCTCCTCCGCGGCCACGTGGACGGGAGCGCTGGCATGCCCTGCACGCCGCCCATCAGAAATGATTGTCAAGGTTGTGAAGACCATCCACAACATGGCATCATTGACAAGTCGTAAATGTTTAAATATTGAGTCGGAAATAGTGACTGTGAATAGACTGTCGTGCAACAATTTCTAGATCTTCATGCAGTCTCCTGAGGCTTCGTCACGAGCTTCAGAGCGCTGACCTTGCCGCTCTTCAGCCTCTCGAGCGCCGCCTCGACGCCATGGAGCCCGTCGGGAACAACCTGAACATTGTTCGGTTTGAGCTCCCCGTGGCCAGCAACTTCTCCAAGCTCGCATACAAGCTTTTACCAACCTCTCTGTGTGGAGGAATGTAGACGCTCCCTTGCACCACCACAACCACCTTGTCCTTCGTCAGCTTCTCCTCGGGGACGGCTAGCGGAAGCACGACGATGAATTTGCCTCCCGGCGCAAGGACGTCGTACGCCGTCGGCTGGGTGCTCGCTTCGGAGATTGCGTCGTACACGATCTTGAGCGGTTCACCGGTGAACTTGGCGACAGCTGCGGCCAACGGCTCGGTGCGGTCAACGACGTGCGTCGCGCCGAGGGACTTGACATACGCGATGTTGTGCGCGGATGCGGTCGTGATGATGGGCGAGAAGCCGGAGAGCTTCGCGAGCTGGATGGCTAAAACAGAAGACGGTTATGAACGGTGAGAATGGCGCCAACAAGAAGAGGCACACACCCTGCTGCCCGACAGATGAAGCACCGCCGATGATCAGAATGGGCTGTCCGGCGTACTTGCCCCGTCCCTCGGGAGTCCAAGGAGGCGTAAGGCCCGCGCCGCCTTCTGGCTGGCTATACAATCCCAGTGCGGCAGCGGCAAGAACGGCTGGGACTGTGGCAGCTTGCTCGAAGCTCAAATTGTCCGGAATCTGCGGCCATTGAGTTTGTCAGCTACCCCAGTGCACAAAGTCACTGCGTTTACCTTTGCAACAATGTCAGTAGGCACAATTCCGTACTGCTGGAGACTGGCATACCGGTTCGAGAAGAAGCCTTGATACACACTACATTCCAATACAAGAATGTCAGCACCTGTTCTACCTTGCCGCAGCCGTGGTGAACGGACTTACACCTTGTCGCCGACCCTGACGTTCGTAACGCCCTCGCCGAGCTTCTTGACGATGCCTGCGGTGTCAGTACCGCAGACAGCGGGGTACGTCTGGAAATACGGCAAGCCGAGGGCCGGGATTTTCCAGTCGACAGGGTTGAGCGCGGCG
Organism: Terana coerulea; assembly: GCA_024811115.1. Lineage (NCBI taxonomy): Eukaryota > Fungi > Basidiomycota > Agaricomycetes > Polyporales > Phanerochaetaceae > Terana > Terana coerulea. The sequence continues at coordinate 51,457 of JAKOGH010000905.1, forward strand.
GCGTGGATTTCAACGAGGGCCTCTCCAGGACCGGGCTCGTAGACAGTAATGTCCTGCACGACAAACTTGCCCCGCTCCTCAGCAAGGATGAACGCTTTCTGGGTCGACATGGCAAGAAGGGGTATTTGACTGATGACCTAGTAGCAGTGAGTGGGTTGTGCTTGTACAGAAAGTCGTCACTTGCCTTTATACTTTCCACATATTGTGCAAGTGTAATTCAGCCAGTGATATGGAGAGCAAGTCACGCTCGTAAAACAATCACGACCCTCATCTCACCGAACACATGAGTCATCAAAGGCATCAACATGCATCCATCAGCATATGCCTAGAGGTAGTCGTAAAACGACTCCCTCTTGTCGGGGTGCCATGCATTGTCCCATTTTGCACCAGCGCGACGCCATTGATCGTACACAGATTCCTGTATCCACGAGAAAGCATTGACATCAGCAAAGACTTGGTCTGCGCCTCAGTTTGGTCTCGCATCACTGATTATACTGTAGCTTCACGGCCAAATTCGCCGTGATAGCTAGAGCTGGCGGCTGGCCGACTCGAGTTTGCAAGAGGTGATTGGTGGTAGCTGCGGTATCGAGCAGAGATGAATCGGTGCGTTACCCAGCGTTGGGATGGTGGTTGACGTAGAAATCCCAAAGCGTAAGTATCCTTGAGCGTGCCGCCGATCCCGGCGCGCGTCGGCCCGTCGGACGAAATGAAGCTGAGTGAACCTTAAATTTATACGAGATGACGAGTTGTATGTATTGATTTTGGGGATAGCAACGGGTGGATGTAAAACTAATATACAAATATTCCGATAGCTTTTATGCGGTCTCCTGCGGCTTCGCAACGAACTTGAGAGCGCTGGTCTTGCCGCTCTTAAGCTTCTCGAAGGCAGCCTCGACGCCATTGAGACCGTTGGGAACGACCTCGATGTTGTTCGGCTTGACCTCCCCGTCAGCAAGCAGCTTCTCCAAGCTCGCATACAAGGTCTTGCCGATCTCCCTCTGCTCGGGAAGATGGACGGTGCCGAGCACGGAGACGACTTCTTTGTCCTTCGTCAACTTCCCCTCGGGCACCTCGAGCGGCAGCACGATGGCGAGTTGGCCGCCCGGTGCGAGGACGTCGTACGCGGCGGGCTGAGTGCTCGCCTCGGAAATTGCGTCGAAGACGACCTTGATCGGCGTGCTCGTGATCTTGGCGACGGCCGCGGCGAGGGGCTCGGCGCGGTCGACGACGTGCGTCGCGCCGAGGGACTTGACGTACGCGACGTTGTGCGCGGAGGCGGTCGTGATGATGGGCGAGAAGCCGGAGAGCCTCGCGAGCTGGATGGCTAGCGATGGCGGTGGTCAGCGGCGGTGGCGACGGTGGCACGGGAGAAAGTCAGAAACGCACTGTGCTGTCCGACCGAGGAGGCGCCGCCGATTACCAGAATAGGCTGTCCGGCGTATTTTCCACGTCCCTCGGGGAGTCCAAGGAGGCGTGAGACCTGCCCCGCCGTACGGTTTAGCGGGTGCGCCGTACAGACCCAAGGCGGCGGCGCCCAGAGTGACTGGAATGGTAGAAGCTTGCTCGAAGCTCACGTTGCTGGGGATCTGACGCAAGGCAATCTTCGTCAGTTGTCCTGCCAGGGAGTAAAGTCCCATTACTGACCTTGGCGACGATGTCTGCGGGCGCGATACCGTACTGCTGGAGACTGGCCAGACGGTTCTCGAAGTAGCCTTGGTACACACTGCGTTCCGAAGATGACACGTCAGCACTCCGTCTTGCGCTCCCGCCACCGTGATGAAGAACACTGTGACTTACACCTTGTCGCCGACCTTGACGTTCGTGACACCCTCGCCGAGTTTCTTAACGATGCCCGCGGTGTCGGTACCAAAGACGGCGGGGTACTTCTGGATGTACGGCAAGCCGTAGGCTTGGATCTTCCAGTCGACGGGGTTGAGCGCGGCGGCGTGGATCTCGACGAGCACCTCCCCAGAGCCGGGCTCGTAGATAGGGATGTCTTGCACGACGAACTTGCCCTGCTTTTCGGGGAGGATGAAAGCTTTCTGAGTGTTGGACATGATTGTCCAGATGCGTCGCAGAGTACGGGGTGTGTGCGAGGAAATAATGGTGACTGAGTTGTGTCTTTGGAGGACATCGACGCCTGCTTATATTCTCTGGCTGTGTACACGGTGTGAATGTCATCGAGAGCGAATTCAGCGTCAGATGAGCCGTTCACTCGAAGTGAGGGTGTTTGAATAGGCGCATTGGTCAGCTAGGCACCTGTTTAGGGGCGGTCCGACGCGCGTCGGGGGATTAGACATTGTTGCCCGCCTCGTGCAAGGGTCGCGCCATTGCGCATTGGGGTTGCCGATGCGACATTTAAAGCTCGATAGGGGTGACTTTGCGAAGGGGCTGTGCCGGCGTCGTGCCCGCCTGAGCCCGCCTGCCCTGTATCGGCTTCCACCGGGAATCTGCGACGCCACAAAGGGTTAAGAGGCCGCTCGGCAGGGAGTCAGAAGGACGAAATCGACTCTTATTCAGCATCTTGGGCGCCGCCGTCGCTTTGCAGATCGTATTGCGTGCCCCCTAAATTTGATGCAGATCCCACACTCGCCGGTCCTTAGGCCTCATCGGCGAATTCGTGGTTGGAATGACCTCTACCTGCTGTCCTGATGCGCAAGAGGTCGGTGCTTAATCAGCCTGTGAGAAGTCGTTGGCTGGTACGTCACCGACGAGCGTTTCGATAGTGGTTGCCGCGTCTAAGAATCAATACCTTTGTGGCGGCCACGTGAGGCGGGATCGTTGCGGCCCGGGGCTTCTCTTGGTTCTCGTGGGTCCGTCACCTACACACGGTTCCCGAACCGTTTCTCGAGAAGTTAACATAAAACTGAGAAAGAAATGAACGTGATGCGCTGCCGTATCCTTGTCAGCGAGTCATTGTAGTAGCACCCACCATTCAGATGAGTCAGCCAAGGAGCCTGCCATTCATTCAGCATCTCCGCACCACTGGAGACCGCTTAGTCACGAATTTGAACTGGTTCTCGCAGTCAAAAGGAGTCCTAGGTGAGCAAGCAACGGTGTGCTCCACATTTTTAAGCTTGTCAGGAGCGAGAACAATGAGCATTGCGCCATCCTGCAAACCTGAGCACCCGCATTAAGGCGGGAGTAGATTTCGTAGTCGGCTAAGTTGCATGGGTCGGATTGAGCACATGGCGGCAAACGAAGATACCGGACGCGATGAAGAGGGGCGGAGGGCATCCATGAGGCGCAGACGAGCGAACACAACTTCAAGGCCTCTTGTCGTCGTACAAGTGATTGATGGGGGTTCCACGAGCTCCCGTGGTAGAGTGCCACTCTAAGTCTCATACATTCCCGTTGAGATGGAAGCGGCCAGCGATATTGTCGTTATTGTCCCGGCAGGAACTGTCAATAGCTGGAAACTGGAGCGGGTAGTTGAATTGCCACACGGGTTCGACGAAGACAGAGCGAGCTGAGAGTCTGTCAAGGATCTGCCTTTGATCCCACATAATATACACTTGATGACTATCCTTTTCAACAAGAAAGCTCAAGCCTACTCTTGGGGCTTGCCGACCAGCTTCGAAGCGCTGACCGCCCCGCTCTTCAGCTTCTCCAGACCGGCGATGATACCCTCCAGGCCGTTGGGCAGAACCTCGACGTTGTTTGGCTAGCAACACTCCCCGTTAGCATACTGCTGTCCCCACCACGACAAAGCCATAGCGCACCTTGATGTCACCAGCCTCGAGCAGCCCCGGGAGCGCTGCATACAGCGCCGCGCCGACCTCACGCTGCTCCTTCACCTGCACCGAGCCGAACACATACACAATCTGCTTGTCGTCGCGCAGCGTCTCCTTCGGCACCTCGAGCGGGAGCAGGACGAAGAACGTCCCGCCCGGCGCGAGCACCTCGTACGCGGGCGCCTGGGTCGCCGCGTCCGAGATCGCGTCGTACACGAACTTGACCGGCACGCTGGTGATCGTCTTGACGGCGGGCGCGAGCGGCGCCTTGCGATCGATGACGTGCGTCGCGCCGAGCGACTTGAGGTAAGCCTCGTTGTGCAGCGACGCGGTTGCGATGATGGGCGAGAAGCCGGAGAGCTTCGCGAACTGGATGGCTGCGGTGCGACGTCAGGTGCATGCGAGGCGTCGTGGGGGAGAAAGGGTACTTACCGTGCTGGCCGGCGGACGCTGCGCCCCCAACGACTAGGAAGGGCTGGCCGGCGTACTTGCCGCGGCCGCCCTCAACCCACGGCGGGGTAAGATTAGCGCCGGCCTGTGGGTTCACCGGTTTGCTGTACAGTTCGAAGGCGCCGGAAGACATAGTATGTGGGCCGTACAGTGCTATTGCAGCGGTAGCCAGAGTGAGTGGAATGGTAGAGCCTTGCTCGAAGCTCAGCTTGTCAGGAAGCTACGAGGGATTGATCAGGATTTCAGTTACACAGTTGAACTTCGACGGGTTTGACATACCTTGGCAACAATCTCGGCGGGGACAATGCCATACTGCTGGAAAGTAGCAAGGCGGACGGTGAAGAATCCTTGGTACAGACTGTACATGGGCGAGTGAGAAGCAGGTGCCAGTGGGATAACAAGGAGACGTACACTCTATCTCCAACTTTCACATTCGTGACACCTTCGCCAACCTTCTTGACAATACCCGCGGCGTCCGTGCCAACAATGGCAGGGTACTCAGAAATGTATAAGCCCCACGCCTGTATCTTCCAGTCGATAGGGTTGAGGGCAGTTGCATGAATTTCGACAAGCACTTCGCCGGCAGCGGGCACAGGGATGTCGGCCGTCTGAACGGCAAACTTGCCGTGCTTCTCGAGGAGGTAGAGGGCCTTCTGCTGTCCGGACATTGTAGTTCGGGTGTGGGTGAATATATAGGAATGCAGAGATGCTGGGCTTGGAAAGGAACTGCAGCCCCTCCTTTTACACGCCTCCTGCTCTGCAGCTACGTACTCCAGTTTCTGCTGGGTTTGATAAGCAAGCCTTCCACCGCACATTCCTGATATCTTCACAGGGTCCATTGCGGCCTTACGCAACAGTGACACCATCCCGTGTGGTACGCGTCACTGCCGCAGACAGACTTGCTGAGTAACACAGCTCGCCCTAGGCTGCGTGTCAATTGAGCCCATTTGGGACTTGGAACGTCGAACCTGGCATTTTGCAACGGGGTGTTGGTATCCGTAGTCCACGAGTTTTGACCCGCCGTTTCGCTGTCTGCCTCGGGGAGACTAGGATTTCGGTCGATGTCGTATAGCTTGTCCTGCCACTCTGAGGTATCAGACCGCACTTTCCGCCATGCGTAGGGGATTACTAAGGCCTGTGAGATTTGTATGTAAAGCAGTTTACAGCAGTATGCCTGACAAAGCGTCGACACTGGTGGGGTGGTCGATGGCAAGTAAATGTTAAGGTCTCGAGGCCGCTTGCATGCGTGCGTCTGCGCTGTTAGCACTTAGGTGAGGTTAAGGTTGGCTCTCAAACTAGCGCTGCGGCGTCGATTGCAAAGCGTCACAGGCTCTTCACCTTCCGAGCCAACGGTACGCCATCTTGCTTTCGAGGGATAATCAACAGCGAATGATGCGTACGCTGAGTGCCATATTTTCTCTTGAAATTCTGATAATGATACTGAAGCACACGCTGCGGTTGTGCTCCTTTGTACAGCCTTGAAATAACTTGAGACTAGAAGCCTGAGCTGACCTACGGAAATGTCGAATCCCGATCACCAATGTATTCAAGCCTGTTAGCCCCACAGTACATGCAACCAAGTTGAGGTTATATCATGGCTAACGACGCTATTTAGGGGAGTCTCCTGCGGCCTGGCAACGAGTTTGAGCGCGCTGATCGTTTTGTTCTGCAGCCTCTGCAGTCCGTCCGGGATACCAGCAAACCCGCCGGGTAGGATCTCGATATTGTTGGGCTGTGAAACCGCATCATCGTCTGCTCGCACATATCAACGACATGAAAGCCGACCTTGATATCTCCCGCTGCAATCAACTCCCCCAACTTGCCAAACAGGCTCCGTCCGATCTCGCGCTGGGTCTCGCGCATTCCGCCCAGGACATGTACAATGCGCTTGTTCTCCACGACATTCTCCTTGTCCAGCGTCGGCGCGACGACGACGATCAAGCCGCCTGGCGCGAGCAGCTCGTATGCCGCCGTCTGCGTGGCGACATCTGCGACGGCGTCGTACATGACCTTGATAGGCTCCTCCGTGATCTGCTTCACCGCGGTAGTGAGGGGCTCGTGCCTGTCGATGATGTGCGTCGCGCCGAGGGACTTCAAGTAGGCTTCGTTGTGCTTTGAGGCTGTGGCGATTATCGGCGAGAACCCAGATAGCTTAGCTAGCTGAATAGCTAAACGAGCTTCAATCAATATACGAGACATGAAAGCACAGAAAGCGACAGACCCTGCTGCCCTACCGACGTAGCCCCGCCAATAAGCAGGAACGGCTGCCCGGTGTATTTACCTCGCCCGCCCTCGACCCAGGGCGCGGTGAGGTCCGCGCCGTCGTAGGGCTTCCCTGGCTTGCCATACAGGCCAATGGCTGCGGTGGTCAGACCAAGCGGGATGCTAGCCGCCTCGTCAAACCCAATGCTGTCAGGGATCTATTGTCATTGCAATGCGAACTTGGGTGAGTACAACACCGATGGAAGGAGACTTGAACGTACCTTGGCTATCAAATCCAGCGGGGCAACGACATACTCTTGGAACGCCGCGTTTCTGTTCGTGTACCACGCTTGGTAAACCCTAGCACAGATGCTATCAGTCTCCTGAGCCCGCAAGCATCGACGCAACGCACACCCTGTCGCCAACCTGCACATCCTGGACGGCGGCGCCAAGCTTCTTCACGACTCCAGCACAGTCGACACCCCATGACGGCGGGATACTCTGTGATGAAGATGCCCAGGGCTTGAATGAGCCAGTCGACGGGGTTGAGCGCGGCGGCGCGCACTTCGAGAGAACCTCGTCGGGGCCAGGCTCATTGACATCTGTTTCCCCGACGGCAAACTTGCCATGCTTTTCAAGGAGCAAAAGAGCCTTCTGCTTGTTAGCCATGCCGGTAATAGTGAATGTGCAGAGAAGAATGAGCTTACCTGTTGTGGCACACCAACACATGTTCTTTATACCGCTGATGGATGCTAGCAACGGGAAGGCGCAGCACCGTTGGCGATACGACAGCGTTCGGCGGTCGGCACAATGACATACGACAGAGTTCGGCAAAGTCAAACCCCATGACTGATCGACTTCGGTCTGGAGCCTGAGAGATACATCCGACTTAAGGTTCGTTTCAGTTTCTGGGTGACCTGCCCGATAAATCAAAGGTCAGCTGTGTACATGAGATGCGCCCTGCTGCTGAGGAAAGAACCCACATACTGTTTGTCTGTAATAAACCGCAACATCTGCGAGGTAAGTCCCCAGATCTCAGACCAGGCTTGCGAGAAGGGTCGATTCAGGAGACAGCGCATCGTGGTATCAAGGCAAGAACATCAGATTGGAGTGGGTAAATAACGTTCAACGTTTCAACGTTTCAACGGCCCTGAGATCCCAGTCATCAAATAGCTTGTTAGTCATTTACACGTAACCCGCAGTTTCTTGCGGCTTTGCGACCAGCTTCAACGCGCTGACCTTACCGCTACGCAACCTCTCCAGACCATCCGGAATACCTGCTAGGCCGTTGGGTAGGACCTCAACGTGGTTCGGCTACATGACAGATATCCCACTGTCAGTGTTCGCGTACCCTCAGTTTAAAACCCTACGCTGACCTTGATATCCCCAGATGCAAGCAGGCTCATGAGCTTACTGAATAACGCTCGCGCGACTTCACTTTGCTCGGGAAGGTGCACCGATCCAAAGACCCAGACGAGCTCTTTATCGGGCACCACCTTCTCCTTCGGAACGACGCTGTAAATGCCGACAAGCTGGCCACTGTCCGCGAGGACTTCGTAAGCTGCTGCTTGGTCAACGGGGTCGGCAATGAAGTCGAAGATGACCTTGAAAGGGGCCTGCGTGACCTGTTTGACAGCGTCGGCGAAGGGCTCGTGTCTGTCGAGGACGTGTGTTGCGCCCAGAGACTTCAGCAACGCTTCGTTGCGCTTCGAGGCGGTGGTGATAATGGGCGAGAATCCGGACAACTTTGCGAGTTGGATAGCTGGCGTACCGTGAGTCAATAGACCCATAAACGCCATATTCATCAAAGTAGTTTACCTTGCTGTCCTACGCCTGACGCTCCACCGAGAACAAGGATTGGTTGCCCTGTGTATTTGCCCCGCCCGCCTTCCACCCATGGAGCGGTGAGATTCGCACCACCGTACGGCTTGGACGGCGCGCCATAAAGACCAAACGCAGCGGTAACCAGCGCAAGAGGGATAGTCGCCGCCTGCTCGAAGCTCAGGTTGTCGGGAATCTGCGCCGCTTGGTCACTTATATCGCTTCATCCCAGCAAAGATGGCCAGCGTACCTTCGCCACAAAAGGCCTCCGGGCACAGTGTTATATTGCTGGAAGGTAGCAAACCGACGGTTATAATCCCCCTCGTATAGCCTAATCCAGGGTTGCCGTTAAGCTCATATGTGCGCATTGAACCTGGAGTATTTGCGGTGCAGACTCACACCTTGTCTCCAACTTTGACGTTAGTCACATTCTCGCCGACTTTGGCGACGATGCCGGCTGCATCACACCCGAGAACCGTAGGCCATTCAGGCTCCTCGACGAGCTTGCCATGCTCGCGAATCTTCCAGTCGGCAGGATTGAGCGCGGCAGCCTGGATCTAGACGAGGACTTCATCCGAGCCAGGCTCAGGAATCCCAACAAACCCTACAGACCATTGACCCTGCTTCCCAGAGAGGAGAAGAGCCTTTTGGCTAGACATTGCTTGCTTGAAGAGAAGGGGAAATAAGTCTGAGCGACGCCGCAGAGTAGGAAGCAAGCAAGGTACCGTTCTATGCTTCGACGTCGGGCGCATCCTATGCAATATACTGCGGTCAAACTTGATCATCAGCTTAGCGAGAACAGCACGCGACTTTCGTCACGGCTTCGAGTGACGAGTCATTCGGCAGCAGCGCGTCAAATTAGCGCTGGCTATGGGGCTGTAGATTCACTTTTGGCATCATTGATAGAGCTGGTGTGGTAACAATTCTCTGGTGTATGCAAACCTAATGAATCTGCTTTAGCCATGTCCCAAAGTATTGATATTAGCCAACGTACCAAGCACATCGGCTCTTGCGGTGTAAATAACCGACGAGAAGGAATTGTAAGCAAGCTGATGACGATCCAATTCACAGTTATATTGGACTTTGTAGCATTGCAGCATACACGAATGATAAAGTGCATCAGCTTTGGGAGGGCTTCTGCCGTATCTGTATTCCAAGCTGTGCTTGCGCTGTCGCTGCTAGGTGTAAGAGTCAGTAACTCAGAAGGTGTTGTTGAGGTGATGTTACACAAAGCGAGGATGGTACGCGATCTAATCCAGATCCCCAGTCACGTGCACTATTCACACGGTCTCCTGCGGCTTCGCGACCAGCTTCAGAGCGCTGACCTTGCCACTCTTCAGCCTCTCCAGACCGTTCTCAATACCTGCGAGGCCGTTGGGAAGGACCTCGACGTTGTTCGGCTACATAACAGATATTCTAATCAGTGTTCGCGTACCATCGGTGTTGAACAGGTTGCTGACCTTGATATCTCCGGACGCCAGCAGCTCTGTGAGATTGCTGAACAGCGCGCGCCCAACTTCACGCTGTTCAGGAATGTGTACCACACCAAAGACCGAGATGAGCTCCTTATCGGACACCACCTTTTCCTTGGGGATAACGATGCCCACAGTGACAAGCTGGCCGCTTGGCGCGAGGGATTTCGTAGGCTGCTGCCTGGTCAACGGGGTCGGCGATGCAGTCGAAGATGACCTTGAAAGGGAGCTGCGTGACCTGTTTGACGGCGTTAGCGAAAGGGTCACTTCGGTCGACGACGTGCGTCGCGCCGAGGGATTTCAGCAACGCTTCGTTGCGCTTCGAGGCAGTAGCGATGATGGGCGAAAATCCGGATAATTTCGCAACCTGAATGACTGGTGGGCTGTCAGTTCGCAGACTCTTGGTTCTCACTGATATCAGAGTGACTTACCTTGCTGTCCTACGCTCGAAGCTCCGCCGAGGATGAGGATCGGTTGCTCTGCGTATTTGCCTCGCCCGCCTTCAGCCCATGGAGCGGTGAGATTCGCACCACCGTGCTGGTTGGATGGCGCGCCATAAAGACCAAAAACAGCGGTAACGAGTGCAACAGGTATAGTTGCCGCCTGCTCAAAGCTCAGGTGGTCGGGAATCTGTTTCGCTTGGTCAGTTGCATTGTCCGACCGTCCGACTCCAGTAAAGATTCAGCTTACCTTGGCCACAAGGTCGCCAGGCGCATTACCGTATTGCTGGAAGGTTGCAAAATGACCCTCAGTATCTCCCTCGTACAGCCTATTCAACACATGTTGTTAGGCTTATATGGAAAATTGGACATATATATTTGCGATGCAGACTTACACCTTGTCTCCTGTCTTGACACTGGTAACGTTCTCGCCGGCTTTGACGACGATACCGGCCGCATCGAACCCAAGAATCGTCGGCCACTCCTTGACGAGCGCGCCGTACTCGCGAATTTTCCAATCCGCGGGCTGGAGCGCGGTGGCGTGGATCTGGACGAGGACTTCATCCGGACCGGGTTCGGGCACCGCGATAGACTCTACCGACCACTGGCCCTGTTTCCCCGAGAGGAGAAGAGCTTTCTGGTTAGACATTGCTTGCTTGTAGGGAAGGGGAATAGGTATGAGCGACTCTGCAGAGCTGGGACGAAGCAATGTGCCGCTTTATACCTCGACGTCGTGCGCATGCTGCGCGATATAGCCCGGACAAACTCGACCATCAGCTTAGTAAGGGCAAGGTGCGGCTTTCGTCACGACTTCACGTCATCTGGCAGGGGCGCGTCGAAGGCGTTGTAGACTATAAGACTGTAGGTCTAGGTGGCGGTATCATTGGTAGAGCCGTTGTAATAACAATTTACTTGAGTGTGCAGTCTGATGAGTTCGCTTCAGCCTTTTTCGTAAGTTGAATATCGGCCGACGCACCAAACACAGCAGCTCTCGCGGTGTAAATAACCGATGAGCTGCAATTGTAAGCAACTGATGACACTATACTTCGCAGTCATGTTGGGCTTGGTAGCATTGCGGCGTACATTAGTAACAAAGTTCAGCAGCCTAACTAGCGCTTTCTGCGTCTACATCGCCAGCTGTGCTTGAAATGGTGTCGCAGTGTATAAAAGCCTGAGAGTTAAAAGGTGATGTGATATGAAGCGGGGATAACACATAGTCCAATCTGGATCGCCAATCCCATCCTCCGTTTACACAGTCTCCTGTGGCTTCGCGACCAGCTTCAGCGCGCTGACCTTACCGCTCTTCAACCTCTCCAAACCGTCCGGGATACCTGACAGACCGTTGGGCAAGATCTCCACGTTGTTCGGCTACACAGTAGATATCCCGATCAGCGCGTTCCCAGACTCTGATTCCAAACAGTACACTCACCTTGATATCCCCAGCCGCGAGCAGCTCTGTGAGCTTGCTGAACAGCGTCCGCCCAGCTTCACGCAGCTCGGGGACGTACACCGAGCCAAAGACCCAGATAACCTCTTTGTCGACAACCTTCTTCTCCTCAGGAAAGGCCTTAGCCACAGAGACAAGCTGCCCACCAGACGCGAGGAGGCCGTACGCCGTTATTCCGTCCGCGGGGTCGCCGATAGAGTCGAAGATGACCTTGGGAGGGACCTGCGTGATCTGCTTGACGGCGTTGGCGAAGGACTCGCTACGGTCTACAACGTGTGTGGCGCCGAATGACTTCAGCAATGTTTCGTTGTGCTTCGAGGCGGTAGTGATAATCGGCGAGAAGCCGGACAACTTCGCAAGTTGAATAGCTAGGGGCCCGCAAGTCAGCGGAGCTTTGACACTCGCATCCGTCAAAGCGGCTTGCCTTGCTGTCCTACGCCCGATGATCCGCCGAGAACAAGGATGGGCTGCCCTGCATATTTACCTCGTCCCCCTTGAATCCAAGGAGGAGTGAGAGTCGCACTACCGTGCCCTTCCGTCCACGGATCGGCTGGACTCTCACCGCCATTCGGCTTAGACGGCAAGTCATAAAGACCAAAGGCAGCGGTGACCAGTGCAAGAGGTATGGTTGCAGCCTGCTCAAAGCTCAGGTTGTCGGGAATCTATGCCGCTTGCTTAAGTATATAGCTTTATCGTAGTCAACATGTTCAGCGTACCTTGGCCACAAGGTCTCCGGGCACGATCCCATATTGCTGGAAGGTGGCAGATCGAGTAGCAGCGTTTCCTTCATAGACCCTATGCAAGGATTGAGATTATGCCCATGTGCGCATCAAGCCTGGGTATATGCGACGCAGACTTACACCTTATCCCCAACCTTGACATTTGTGACATGCTCGCCGTGTTTCGCAACGATGCCAGCCGCGTCCCATCCAAAGACTGCGGGCCACTTCTTAACAAGCACGCCATAATCGCGCATCTTCCAGTCGGCAGGATTGAGCGTAGCGGCATGGATCTGGACGAGGATCTCGTCCGGGCCAGGCTCGGGAACGTCGATGGTCCCGACCGACCACTGACCTTGCTTTTCGACGAGGAGAAGGGCTTTCTGTTGGGTCGACATTTCTCGTTCGAGGTGAAGTAGAACAGGGAGCGGGTGTGGGCGATGCTGCGGATTCGGTACCCTTTTATACTTCGATATTATCTGCAACATGCCCAATGTTTGTCGGTCCAGTCAACCCGTCAGCTTAGTAAGGACAGGCTATGACGATTTCGGCAAGGGCACGCGTTGTCGCCGGCATAGTATCGCAGCCATCGCATACTGTGCGTCGCAGCGGGTTCGGTCGCAACATCATTGATAGACTCCTGGTGATAGTAACAATTCGTAGGTAGGCGCCAGCTAATGAATTTGCTTTCAGCCAGATTTATAAGCCACAACGACATTCATACCGAGCATAATGGTTCCCGCGATGCCCATTTGTAAGCAAACGAAGTACCGATGATGCCACTCTTGGCAGTCATTTTGGATGTTGCTGTATTGTCGCGTCATATGAATAACAAGGTTCGCCAACTTCACGAGGGCTTCTCGAGTCTGCTTCCAGTTTTCGAAACGGACTTGCATCGATACCGCTGAATTTGGCAGACCGAGACTATGTGTTAGAAGGGAATGTCATGCGAAGCGGAGATAGTACGTAGTCCAGCCCAGATCACAGCTCTCGAAGCCTGTAAAACATCCACGACGTTCACGCAGTCTCCTGCGGCTTCGCGATTAGCTTCAGCGCACTAACCTTGCCGCTCTTCAACCTCTCCAGACCATCCGGAATACCAGCGAGACCGTTGGGAAGGACCTCAACATTGTTTGGCTAGACAAAAACATCTTCGTGAGCATGTTTTTTCTGTCATTTCAAGTTGACTCGTACCTTGAGGTCGCCAGACGCAAGCAGCTCCGTGAGCTTGCTGAACAAAAACACGCCCGACCTCTCGTTGTTCCGGGACGTGCACCGAACCAAAGACCCAGACAATCTCCTTGTCAGCGACTTCCTTTTCCTTCGGGATGAAGCTGGTCACAGTAACAAGCTGGCCCCCGGACCCGAGCAGATCGTAGGCCGCCACTTGGGCAACGGGCTCGGCGATAGAGTCGAAAATGACCTTGAAAGGTGCCTGAGTGATGTGTTGGACGGCCTCAGCGAAAGGTTGGCTGCGGTCGACGACGTGTGTCGCGCCGAGAGATTTGAGCAAAGTTTCGTTGTGCTTCGAAGCGGTGGTGATAATTGGCGAGAATCCAGACAGCTTCGCAAGCTGGACAGCTAGGAAGTCGTAAGTCAATAAAACTCCAAGTTCCAACATTATCCAAAGGCGACGTACCTTGTTGCCCCACAGAGGTAGAGCCCCCAAGGATGAGGATGGGCTGCCCAGCGTATTTACCTCGGCCGCCTTCGACCCATGGAGCCGTGAGATTTGCACCGCCAGTCGGCTTGGATGGTGCGCCGTAGAGAGCCAGTCCCGCGGTGGCCAAAACAAGAGGCATGGTAGCCGCTTGCTCAAAGCTCATGTTGTCAGGAATCTGAGCAGGTTGGTCAGTTGCCGCCTTTTGCGATGTGAAAATGTCGAACTGACCTTCGCCACAAGGTCTCCGGGCGCAATGCCGTATTGCTGAAAGGTGGCTAGACGGCTCGCAGCGGTTCCTTCGTACAGCCTACCCCAGAATTTAGACGTTAGACTCACAACGATACAAATAAGACAGGCACAGAGGACTTACACCTTGTCTCCAGCTTTGAAACCAGTAACGCTCTCGCCCACTTTGGCGACGACGCCAGCCGCGTCGAACCCGAGGACTGCGGGCCACTCCTTAACGAACATGCCCCGCTCGCGGATCTTCCAGTCAACGGGGTTGAGCGAGGTAGCATGGATCTGGACGAGGACCTCGTCCGGACCAGGCTCATGAACCTCAGCGGTCGCGACCGACCACTCGCCCTGTTTCTCGAGGAGATGAAGGACCTTATGTTGGCTAGGCATGGCTTGTTGGAAGTGCTTGGGGCGTAAATGTAGGTGATGCTGCAGTATCGGCAGCGAACGAGGGCACCTTTATACCTCAACGTCGTCTGCACTGCGCGTAACATCTATCTGACACAGGGGTAGTCAGCAGGTCGAGGTTAGGTACCAAGTTACGACGCCTTCCGGCAGGGCGTGCAGCCATCGGCATCGGAGGCGGCGTACGCTGTGAGCCATTAACTCGCTGTCGACTTAGCTGAGGCATCACCGATAGCTCTCAGTTTGATGACAAATTGTTAGTACGCGCAATCTGATAAATTCGCATCAGCCCTGTTCGCAATGTACAACAATCCTCATACCTCGCATCAAAGATGCCGCTGTGAAGCCGACGGGCAGCGCAAGCAAGCTGATGACAAAGACGCTCCGCAGCCATTTTGGGAATTGTGGCGCCGCGGTGTGCTGAGCGATAATAACTCTGCCAGCCCTCGTATCCGTCGTTTTTACGCACCCCTATGCCAGGCGAGTACACTGCAGCAGTTAGATCTGTAAGTCGGGAGTTAGAACACGCTACTGTCCGAAGCGAAGTCAAAATGCAGTGCTACTCGCCTCCATATGAGGTTGTCCATAGACCGCAGCTTGTCCTTCGCGTGCCCGCTTCTCTTTGCACACTGATCGCGCGTAAGTGTTCGCTGACGATGGGGTGGTCTGTAACCTTCGACTCAGTTTCGGGGACGCGTAACACCACGCAGCATAGGAGACATCCGCAGACTTGAGGTGGTCCGGGTTTATAAGTACTCAATTGCTTTCCGACGATGACAAACACCTTAAGCTAAAAATTCCAGTACAGAACGTGCAATCCTACACACATTATGTTAGCATGCATCGGACGACGCCAGAGGACAAAAGATAATACACCTTCCAAACGCGACCACCGATTTCGTACAACTTCCGAGTCGTTCAAACAATTCAAGCAGTCTCTTGCGGCTTCGCGATTAACTTCAGCGCGCTGACTTTGCCGCTCTTCAGCTTCTCCAGACCATCCGGAATGCCTGCGAGGCCGTTGGGAAGGACCTCGACGTTGTTCGGCTAAACAGATGACAACTTTATCAGCGTTCTCGCGCTCTCTGGTTTCGAAGACGGCTCTCACCTTGATATCACCGGCCGCAAGCAGCTCCGTGAGCTTGCTGAACAGAGCCTGCCCGACTGCGCGTTGCTCGGGGAGGCTCACCGCGCCGAAGACGGACACGATCTCCTTATCGGCGACCACCTTCTCCTTCGGAACGGCGGCGCCCACAGCGACAAGCTGACCGCCGGACGCCAGAAGGTCATACGCCGCTTCTTGCGCTACGGCCTCGGCGATGGAGTCGAAGATGACCTTGAATGGGGCCTGCGTAATTTGCTGGATGGCATCCACGAAGGGCTCTTCTCGGCCGACGACGTGCGTTGCACCAAGGGACTTCAGCAACGTTTCGTTGCGCTTGGAGGCGGTAGTGATAATCGGCGAAAATCCGGACAACTTCGCGAGCTGAATGGCTAGTGGACTATGAGCCAACCGACCTCCGACTTGTAATACTCGTGGTAAGTAACACACCTTGCTGTCCTACAGACGACGATCCGCCAAGGACGAGAATAGGCTGTCCAGCATATTTACCCCGTCCACCTTCAGCCCACGGAGCGATGAGATTCGCACCGCCTGCTGGCTTGGCTGGAGCGCCGTATAAAGCCAGCGCCGCAGTAGCTAGGCCCAGAGGCACGCTAGCCGCCTGTTCGAAGGTTAGGTTGTCGGGAATCTATGGAACGTCGTTAGCGATATCGCTTCTGCATAGCGGGGATGTGTCGAGCTGACCTTCGCGACAAGGTCTCCAGGAACGATGCCGTATTGCTGGAAGGTGGCAAGGCGGCTCTCGAAGAAACCTTCGTACAGCCTGTTTCAAGGTATTAACGTTAGACACACATTGACACATCAGACGAGCATGCACATACACCTTGTCTCCGGCCTTAACACTGGTGACATTGTCACCAGCCTTGGCAACAACACCGGCAGCGTCCACTCCAAGGACCACAGGCCATTCCTTGACGAGGAAGCCTCCCTCGCGGATCTTCCAATCAACAGGGTTGAGCCCGGTCGCGTGAATCTGAACCAGAACCTCGTCCGGGCCAGGTTCGTAGACTTCAACGGTTCCGACTGACCACTCGCCTTGTTTCTCGGCCAGCAGAAGAGCCTTCTGTTGGTTAGACATCGCTTGTTGGAAGTAAGTGGAACGTGAGTGTGGGTGGTGATGCAGGATTGACAGCGACAAAAGGCCCCTTTTATACCTCACCATCGTTTGTACTGAGCGCAGCAGCTGCGATCCAGACAATAGATTCCATCAGCTAAAATGATTATTATCGGCCCCGAAAAGGAAAATATCAATGGGTACCAGAGGATTATTAGGGTCCCGAGATGTAATGTAAAATGGCTAAGGGCGAAAATACCTTGATAATTATTACCACTGATAGAGTCCAGTGTGGCGAGGGTCAACTATGGCAGTTTTCGTTAGGTTTTGCGCCACCCAACGGCGTCGCATCGGCGACGGTGTATTTTGTGGGCCACTGTGGATTACACCGCATCACTGATAGAGCCCTCAGGATAACGCATGATGGATGGGCGCGGTCTAACGAGCTTACATCAGCCACTTTCGCAAGGCACAACAAAGATCATACCCTGTATGATGGACTCCGTCGTGTCCCCGACGGGCAGCGATCGCAAGCCAACCAAGGCACATCTCACAGTCACCTTGGGAGTTGTGGCGTTACGGCGTGCGTGAACAGCCCAAGGTATCAAACTACCGTGTCTCTTCTGCATCCAGTTGCATTGCAGCCGTGTTGCTCTATAGGGCTAAGGGTCAGAAGATGATACAATGCAAGCAAAGTCAAATGTACCACTACTCACATCCAGGCAATAACGCGCGCAGATCGTAGTTTGTCCGTCGGGCACCCGGTTTCCTTTGAACAACGATATTGGTTAAGTACGCGGTGATGATAGTATGGATAGTCTGCAGCCCCCAGCTCAACCTTCACGGAAGTAGGAGACCGTCGCCAGTTTGCAGTATCCCAATTTGCGCATACTTATTTGCATTCCAAAACCACCCAGTGTATAGACCCATGTATTCCATTACACGATGTACAACCCTAGCCATGGAATGTTAGCATGCGTTGAGTTGAAGCTGAAGCACAAAGATCAGAAATGAGAGGGGTATAGATTACTCCGTCAGCCGGACGTAAATCAAGCCACTTCCCAAGGACTGCTCGAGATCGCGCCGAAGAGCAGCGCCCGAGTTAGAAGCACCTTCGAAGGGTCATATGGCCCCGGCAAACTGTCATCACCGGAACGATATGAAAAGGAACTCACCCTAAACTATTATTCGATAAATAAGGAATCCAACACTGCGAGAGTATTTGTATAGGTTTAGAGGACTTATTCCTCTTCGTCTGTGAGCTCTTCGCCTACAAGGACGCCGGGATGTCTGTTGAGACCTGCCCGACGAGCCCAGGCCCTGCCGTCGGTATATGGCTCGATGCGTAATGGGAAAAACAAGGTATATAGTGGGCTGAGTCACAGTGAACAGTGTGATTAGCATCGTGCTCTGGTATATGATGATGACACGTACTATCCATCCTTGCCAATGTTGAAGAACAGTTCCAAATTCTTGCGCTTGCTACAGGAGCTACTCAACACACATTCAGATTGCCAGACTCCATCCAGACTTACCCAAGGTCGTACGAGTTCACGAATGTCTAGACAGGGAGTCAGTCAGACCTAGCACTTCGCGGGGCGTACAGTCTTACATCACCCCGCTCTTTCGCCAATTTCGTATATTGCTCATGGTCTTGAGACTCGACCGTTGTTTCTGCGCACGCGACGCCCCACAAATGGTACCCTCCCATTATAGTCACCGCGAGACAAAGCACGACGGAGAGGATGTATTCGAGGAGAAACGCCATCTCCGGAACTAAATGTTCCCAGGTAGCCTAAAATAACCAGGTCTTAGTAACTTGGATGCGCTCGTCCCGGTTCAAGCCTACAACTTACACCAAACCACCCTAGCGCCGTTAATACGTGGCTCCACCCTAGTGCCGAATAGCACAGCGTTGACAAACTAAGGTACATGCTATTGGTGGGCGAGTTCAGCTGGTCAGCGAATTTGTAGTGTGTAAAGCGACGCACAGAAATAGTACGAAGTGTCTTTCATTGTGGAGGCCGACGCATTGATTAACCCCTGGAGGGAAGTGAGTTTCCGGCCGGCGAAGAATTCGCAACTCGGGCTACTCACACTGCGTAACATGAGTATTTATTCGGGCGGAGATCGAAGACGCGAACTTACAGGGCAATGGTGGTCATACTTCAACACGCATCGCTTGCATATACGACAGTGGTGCGCTCGCTGCCGACCATGAAATGGGTTAATAGAAAGAATTGTCGTGAAGTTAGGACGACGTACCTCTGGCCTCGATTCCCCACACCTCCTGCACTTCGTCACGGATGCCTTCGTTATGTGCAAGTCATCCGACCACTGCACGCCAGTCAACTGGCGATTCCTCGCGTTCTGCCTCTTCTTCGCCCATAGCAGCCCGCTTCCTCGACTTCGTGGTGGATCTGAGACGAACCCAGGTGGCACGGTGCACACATAGTAGTAATGTGTGAAGAGGTTCAGGGCGATGAGGAGGCACAGTGGTGTTGTCAACCATGGCCAACGAAGGGTGGGTTGAATGACATTAACTATAAAAAAACGTCGTTAAGCTATGGCAATTGGGTGTCCCGTGGGACTGGAAAGGAATACTTACAGAAACATACCACACCCACCGACAGAAGCACGACGGCAAGAAACACGAAGAATGGTCCCGCGGCTCCTGTCAAAGCATCTCCTGCCCGCTCGACCCATTTAAAGCATCGGAACACCTGCTTGGCACAGATCATGTCGAGCTCGAAGGGTTTAGTGGTTCGCCGAGTAGCACGTCCACTCTTTAAAGGATGAGCACTGTCGTCAGTAGGAGGACGACACTTCCAGACGTCTGGCGGCTTCGCCTCTGCGGAAATGTGGAGAACAGACGGTGGTGATATAACACTAAATGAACGGTAGGATGGAGGGTGGTGGCGGAGGAGAGACAGTCGTTGCGCTGCCACAGCCGTGCTTGGAAAGACGAAACATGATGAGCGTCAACAACCAAGGTACCCGCGCAGCCAGAATTCAGGAAGGCAACAAGAAGGCGCAGTGGCACACATCAATGTCGTAAGTTCCATACGATGTCATACATATTGAATACATATTGGACTGCGTATATACTCAGACTCCTAGCGAGTGAGAGTTGACTAGTAGAGACAATACATGATTCTCCAGGAAGTAGACAGAATGTGGTAGCACGTAAGCAGAAAGGCGCAGATGGGAGCAGCGAAGATGTCGTAAAATTGCAGGTATCGCAAAAAGGGATATGTAAATGGAAATAAGCTGGGGTCGCACGGAGCAAATGATCATCTTCCTCTTCCTGGTGTGGTAGCGCGTCTGGGTGTCCCTGGAGGCTTCCTTGGTGTTGGAGGTGGCGCGACGGTCAACCGTCTCTCCGCAGGCACGCCACCGGAGGCATCGTGCGCACGCTGGACTTCCCGCGCAGCTCGCCTTGCGGCATCGCCGACTTGGGTCTGTGGCCGCCCAGCATCCACACGGGACATCGCACGGAGCAAGGCTTGAGGGTCGGTCGTCGGCGGAGGACGGGATATGGAAGGTGGTAAATATGACGACAAGGCAGAGGAAGAGTTGCTTGACGAAAGAAGCGGTTGTATTCGAGAAGTGAGGAAGATGTTCAACAGCGAGAATCGTCGGTCGAGGTCTGATTCCGCCAGTCGAGTAGCCTCGAGCGTGCAGTGCGCCAGTGAATGTAAACGATCGGCCTGCACACAAATGAATAACAACCCAACGTGTCACAGATACATCACGCACCGTCAATTCGAGCTCTTCCATCCGTTTGCTCACAGCACTCTTCCTCGAAGCAGTCCCGTCCATAAGACTCCTCGCCATACTGAGACCGTCTCGGCTCCGAAAGTGCTCTGGCAAGTCCTTCTCGCTGATGTCCCATAACGCGATGTCTTCGGCCGTAGCTGGCCGCTTGCCTTTCGCCTTGGCGGAGGGGAACTCCTTCTTGCGCTCGTCAAGTTCCGTGAGAACAGCGGAACGAAAGGAGTTGTAGGAGCTGCCAACTTCAACCCACGCCTCGTCTTCCTGCTTCAATCTGCGTACCATGACTTAATTCAACAGGCACGGCAAAATATGACATAACTCACGTTTGGATATGGGCATTGAACTTGACCTCTCTTGCCCGATTCCTCACATTTTGCTCGTTCTCCTTCAGCTGCCTGGGCGCCTCATCATCTCCAGGGTGACTGTACACATTCGTGTCCACCTTCCTCTCTGCTAGCATCCGCACCAAGTCTTCCTCCACTCCCTTCAACAGCCGCATGTCATCTTCCGATAATCCCGGGGGGTCCTTGCCGGGATTTTTCGAGTTTCGCTGTGATGTTGCGAGTGCATGCCCATTCTGCTCCGTCATCTCGCTCATGGCACGATGAGAGCACCATATAAGCAGCTGTTGTGCTCGTTGTGGCTCAGGTAGCTCCACATCGATATGCTTGTAGAAGCTTGTATCCCGCACGGACGTATGCGGCTGGGCTAAGTCTTTGTGAGCAGGTCGGATGACTGGAAAGCCAGGACGGACCAGACTGGACGCACCGATGACTCCCGTATTCTCGTAACTCGAGCTTATTCGCTTACCACGGCTCAATGAGCTTTGTCTCCTATGTCCAGTGTCACCGCGCAGATGCTTATTGCGCTGTATTTGAGGCGTTTCTTGAAGAGGGAGAGGAATGGACATCTCTCGTATGCGGCCGCGCGACGGTTGGGACTGTGAGGATTTCGAACTTGCACCTGAAGGGGGGAAATTGGAAGGCAGGATTGGAATTAGTGGTAGCTGCCTCAGCCGCACGGGACTTCCGTCTCAGATTATCAGTCTCGGATTGCATCCTCCTGACATCCTCCGACTGTCGAACCTCCTCGTCCACCTCGGCCACACCCTGAAGAACTGCCCTGCCCTTGCCCTTGCCGCCTACGCCATTAACCATAGGTTCACCATCCGCCCTAAACTTCTTGGAAGGGTGATCTGCATGAGCTCCGTTCGAAAGATCACCGTTGGAATAGCTTCGAGAAGTTGGAGTGGGGGGACAGACGAATGCCGTTGAAATGGTTCAACTTGAGCGGGTCGGGAGTCTTGCGACAGTGGCGGACGCGCGGAGCTAGCGCGTACTATAACGAGCCCACCGGGTTGCTGTTCGCCCAAAACTAAATTATGCAAAGTTGAGTAGGTTTCACGCGGTATGACACGCGTAAACACGTACGTTTGCGTTTAGCGGAGGCTGACTTTCCTGAGGACTACAATCATAAATAGCCATCGGTAAGTTCAAGATCAAGAGTGCGAAGAAGCCTCTCACCTCTTTCTTCGCTTTCTTGACGGCCTGTTCCAAAGGATTCCCGTCCTGTGCCCCCTTGCGCTTGGATGTAGGTGGTGCTGCATGTGAAGGTATCATAGAGTCCTGGAAACCTCCGCCGATGAGTTGAGTCGACGTAGTTGATGTCTGTGAGCCACCATACATATGGGCGGCAAGATTACGCCGTGGTCGAGGACAACGATGAGCAGCACGTCGGGGACGGCGAGGAGAACGCGTTCGGACGTCGCGCGCGATGGCGGCACAAATCAAAACGACCACCGAGCGGAGTTTCGACCATTGTCCCACGGGTCGTGTCAATAAACCTGGTCTCGTGACTAGGCCCTAACCCTAAACTCCGGCCCAACACCGTTGCGGTCCGGCTATAATTGGACAGCCGCCATTGGGCCGGAAAAACCGGCTTTCCGGGCAGCTTATATTTCGCGAACTTGAATTTCTGGCTGCTCACTCCTTCACCTGCACCTGCCCACCTCCGCCTTCTTGTCCTAGACGTTCTGTACATCCTACTATAATCTTTCCTTTCCTCTTCACGACTAGACACTAGACGATATGCCTTACTCCGCTGGTAGGTCTTTCGTCGCGTCGGGCAGAGTCAGGCAAGGCTGACGCTACGTCGACGTGCAGGTGACTCTGGCAAGGGTGCTTCCCTCTTCAAGACTCGTTGCGCTCAGTGCCACACCCTTGGTTCTGGCGATGCCCACAAGGTTGGCCCCAACCTGCACGGGTACGTTTCATGCATCGGTCGATTTGGTCGCGCTTGAGGCTGAAGCTATGGCTTTTTAGTGTCTTTGGCCGTAAGACCGGCCAGGCTGACGGCTACTCGTACACTGCTGCCAACGTTAGCAAGGGCGTTACATGGGATGAGAACACTCTCTTCGAGTACCTTGAGAACCCCAAGAAGGTCCGCATAGTAGCGACTTCTGCTCCTCATGCTGCGAGACTTACGCCACGTCTCCCGTTGCTTAGTACATTCCTGGCACCAAGATGGCGTTCGCTGGTCTGAAGAAGGACAAGGACCGCAACGACCTCATCACCTACCTCAAGGAGGCCGTACGTGTCACTTCGTCCTAACTGTTCCGTCGTTGTGCTGATGAAGTCCGCTGTAGACCGCATAAAATCCTCACGGGGAATCTGGACTATATATTATCTTATTATCATACCATCCTAGCGTAGTATTAGACCACTGTATATCCTTTCATACACCCCCGTTCACGAGTCGATTCGGTGTGAGGAACCATGCTACTACGCTCGAACTACATACGTCACTTTGACTGTCTGAATCGGGAAATCTCCCACTCCTATAACATCGCCAAGCAAGTCCGCATGGGTGAGCGCCTGGACTTGTCCGCAGACGCGGTCCGTTGCCTTGTCCTTCTGCCACCACCTTCATCTCCCCTTCTGAAGAGTTCAACACAACCATGGACGACCATGACGTGGCTGCTGAGGATGAGAAGAAGCCGTTCGACGCCGAAGGCGGAAATGAGGACGAGGCTCAGCCTGATCCGGATGAAAGTCTTATGATGGAGTCGGGCAACGGTAGAGTGTGGCTAGTGAAGGTATAACAGCAGCTAGCATTCGCTTCTCTGTCCTAACAATACCTAGGTTCCTCGCCATCTCATGGAGCTTTGGTCGAGCATCGACGCCGAGGGTATCCATCTAGCCACCATACGAGTGTACCATAATGCGAAGTCCGCCGCCGGGAAGTCGCCGCGAATAGTCCTCATGCTGCCTCCGCCAGTCGACAACCCGTCGGAGCCAGGCGACGAATACGAATTAGACATGGTGAACGAAGCGGTTGACAACCAGTTTGTCATCGCTGAACGCGAGAAGGAGCCTGGCACCGCGAGTCGCGGACGAACGACCATCTTGACTGGGCGAGTGAAGCACGAATGCAACCTCAGGCCTGTCCTTACGGACAAGTACCGTCAACGGCTGAAGATGAGGCAACTGCAGGCGAACCAACCGCGGAGGGCTATCAAATATATCGAGGACGAACATCCAGGAGACCGTGGCGCGATCAACAGGCTTACCAGTGGTGTTTCGAACACTACTGGCTTCTCAGATCTCATTGTGCGCTCTCCCCTGGTGCTGTGGTGACTAAGACATACTCATCAACTTCTCCAGAGACCCAAGCAAAAGCCACCAAAGGACAGTTCGAGCGCATGGCTCGTATGCCTCGCAACCAGCTGCTCGATATGCTCTTTGGGCTGTTCCGCGAGCGCGAGCACTGGGCCGTCAAGATGTTGCGCGAGCGCACGCAGCAGCCAGAGGCGTATCTCAAAGAGGTCCTCAGCGAGATTGCGTTCATGCACCGGAGTGGCGAGCACAACGGTACATGGGAGCTCATGGCCAACTTCAAGGCTGAGGGGTCAGTCCCAATATTTACCTGCTCATAATGACCTTTTCTCACACCACTGCAGATCAAAGGAGAGAACGTTCCGATTACCAACTTGGGCGAGGTTGGCACGAAGATGGAGGAAGAGGAGGAAGATGACGAGGACGACGATGAAGACGAGGATGACGACATGGAGGAGGTTTCATGATCGGGCGAAAAGCATTTTCATCTTACTTTGATTCATGGACTAATCAACATATGCATACCCAGGTGTATTATATCATTCAACCTGTTCTTACCTCGCAATTGCAATGCAATAGACACTTATGACCCATCGCGACTGTCTTGAACACCGCCGGATATTAGACGCTTGTGGCTCTCGTCCTGCTCTCACGACGCCCCTCACCTCCGCCTGCTCGACCGCTGCGAACTGCACTGTTCACGAGAATGGAGTTGAAAGTGGTGGATTTACTAATACTGGGAGCAGGCTGGACATCCACATTTCTCATCCCGCTTTGCACAGAGCGTCAGGTCATTTATGTGGCTACCTCGCGGCCCTCCCGCCCCAAGCCCGACACGGTCCCCTTCGAATGGGACGAGAACGAGGAGAACCCCGACCCCGCACCGTTCGCCGCGCTTCCTCACGCGAAGACGGTGCTGATAACCTTCCCCATCAAAGTGCCGGGTGCGTCTGAGAGGCTCGTGAAGCTCTACGAAAGTACCCATGAGCACGAGAAGGCTTCGTTCATCCAACTCGGGTCAAGTGGGATTTGGGGCGTAAGTCTGCAAATGCATATGCTCCAGCGCGGCTAAGAGTAGCGATAGGGAGGACCCACCATTCAACCGGCGAACGTCGACAGTCTGTGGACAGATAGGCACACACCCTTCGACAAGACGAACGCAAGAGCTGCCGCAGAAGAGGAACTGCTCGCTCTATCCACGCCCACCACGGTCCTGAACCTCTCTGGATTGTGGGGTGGAGCTCGCGCGGTAAAGCATTGGGTGGGCCGTGTCGCTCCCACCAAAGAGGCATTGAAGAACAAGGTGAGTGAGGGCCCTAGTCTCGGTATGGATGACTGATACCTGAGGTGTACAGGGCAG
Source organism: Terana coerulea (assembly GCA_024811115.1). Lineage (NCBI taxonomy): Eukaryota > Fungi > Basidiomycota > Agaricomycetes > Polyporales > Phanerochaetaceae > Terana > Terana coerulea. The sequence goes on from JAKOGH010000905.1 coordinate 76,975, forward strand.
TATACACATGATTCACGGCGAAGATGTCGCGCGCGCGATCCTAGCTGTTCATGGTAATTTCGATGCCGCATCCGGCGAACGCTGGCTCTTGACGGATACCAGGGTGTACGATTGGTGGGATCTAGCCTCGGCATGGGGCATAGAACACGCAACGGCGAGGCCAGGGACCCAGTCGACTACTCAGGACGTAGAGACTGAAAAGGTGGTGGGTAAAGGGCCCCAGCCGGGATGGGTGAGGGAGTTGATGAGGGAAGAAGGCGTGCGCGCGCTGCCGAGAACTCCAGAACTATTGGGCAGGGTGATGGACAGCAGGGATTTCTGGGATACTTTCAAGCTGGAGCCTGTCAGAGGGAGACTAGAGTGATGCCATACTCAGGTAGTTTTCTAAGCAAACAGGCGCAGTTAATAGCGTCCCGAAGTATTACATCAATCATACAGTATCCCTACAGAAACAGCTCAAGCTTCACGAGGTCAACAATCTTTGATATGTGGCCAGAGAAGCGCATATACTCACCTTCGCTATTGTGAGCCGGGGCCTTGCCCTTCTTCTTTCCAGGCTGCCGCTCATAGACGTTGGGCTCCTCTCTATCCTCGTGAATGTCATGCACAACGGTCGTGCTCTCTTCTCTCGGCGCACTCGTGCCCTCCCCGCCTGATGGTGATCGCGAATTCGGAGCGATCGTGCGGTCGATGAGCATGTCTGTGACGGCGACGACAGTGTGGATGCCCATGGTCGCAGTCTGAGCCCGAGTCTGAGTCCGAGGAATCTTCAGAGGACGACTCGTCGAACTGCTTCGGTTTGTGGTATATGCAGCAAACTGCAGTCTAATTCAGCCATATACGCGTGAAGACGACCCAAAGTACTTACTCTTGGACGACTTCTTCCCAGTACCTTCGTTGTCCACGACATCGTCCCTCCATACTACTCGAGGGCCACGCCTGTTCCTGACCCTGGGCCCGCCGCGGAGGTGGAGCGTGCCAACTTCGCCATCACCTCCAGAGCCTGGCGGGAGGCCGTCGTCCTCGACAGGCTGCGAGTCTCGCAGCGTGATCGTACGCGAGCCATCTGAGGCAGCAGAGGTCGATGGTCTTCCTGCAAGGCGAGACATTGGTAGCTAACAGTTGGGGGTGGGGGTGGAAACTTTCGATTGGGATGAGTGTGCAAGAGAAAGCTGTTCGCGCGCCACCTGCGTGAGTCTTCAGCGTTTGATGAGTCGACAGGCGCTCCGAAGAGTGTGGAATCCGATTGGATGCGGACGCTGGCGGGGAGACTTCCAGACTTGCCCTGACTTACCTCGGGCTGCCGAACTGAAGGCACTACTCACAATGCAGGAGACAGTCTGGCCAAACTGACCAGACGGCGTAGACTATGTCCCGGGAGCGTAGCAAGGGGAGTGACATAAACTTGCTTGTATTCATTGACATGTTCTGTACACAGACATGGTTGTGTGATAGACGTGCGCACTGTAGCTTAGCTACAGATAAATCCAGATAATAGCTAGTAATACAATTCTATCAGCTACACAGATTCAATTTTCCAGCCTTCCTGTGGCTGGCGATGCTTCAGCTCCTGGTCGCGGACAGGAGAACATACAAACGAATAAAGAGAAATAATGGGAGCCGAAAGTGGGTGTCGAACGTCGAATGAAGATCTTGATGTCCGCTCAAAGGCGGAAGAAGCGAGAGTTGGCCCGAGGCTCCTTGGTGACATCCGGCGCCGGAGCGGACGCAGTCGCCTCGAAGCGTGCCTTGTCGGCGCTGGCAGCGGAGTCGCCAGTCGGGTGCGCCGCGATGGCGAGCTTCGGAACGGAGCTCGTCTGCGGCTTCGGGACCACGGACGACGCGGGCTTGTGCACGACAGACGAGCTCGCCTTGGCCGTGGACGAGGGCTTGTGTGCAACGGAGGAGCTCGTCTTGGTCGGAGCCTGGGTCGAAGAGGAGACCGGTCTTGGGGGGCCGCCCAGCTTGGCCGCGGATGCGACGATGGCGGTCTTCACAGCTTTGTCAAACCGGTTGTTGGCTATGATAGCGACGGACGTGAGCAAACGGGATGGAAGGACCACGGAGTGTGTACTTACTGTAAGCGGTATCGGCATCCCACATCATGACACCGCCGAAGGACGAGTACTTGGATTGAGCATCCGCGGCATACTGCGCGAGAGTAGATGCGCTGACGTAACCAGTACCGGCAGCGTCGGGAGAGCCAGGAGCACCAATGTAGACCTTGACGTTCTTGTTGAAGGATGTTGTCTTGGCCCAGTTATCCCATGTGGCGAAGTTATACTCCTGTGATACATTTCAGTGCTATGATACTCATGGCCATTCTCAAAGCACTCACAGAAGGAGCATCAAGGCCGCAGTAGTTGTTGTCTGTATACATGTTTTAGCCGTTGGACCTACCACTGCAGAAAACGACGTACAGAACTGGACGTAAACAGCGTCGAAGTCCGCTTGATTGAGAGCAGCTCCAATGTAAGCATCAGGGTACGGGCATTGGGGTGCCGCGGTGATGATGTACTTCTTCCCTGTAGGAGCTGCAAGTGCACGAATCTGGTTGACGAAAGCTGCGTAGTGAGCCGGAGTACCGCTCTCGATGTCAAGATCAAGGCTGAGGATCAAGGTTAATAGAGGTTGGAATTCAACAAGAGCAGATGACCTCACCCATCGAGAATCGCGGAACCGAACGGCCTCGTAGAACTGGACCCGCCGAGGAACAAGTTCCAAATCTGGGTGGCGAAGGTCTGCGCTTGCGAGTCCGAGGAGAAACCGACTTGACCGGTGCCGCCGCCCAAGCTGAGGGTGATGGCCTTGCCCTTGGCCTGACAGGACTTGATGTCCGCCTCCATGGCGGTCTGGCAGTTAGCCAGAGCCGTGCCGGAGAAGACAGAGTCGTCCCATTGGTTGCAAGTCTGCGGCGATGTGGGCGCTTAGCAAATGATGGCTGAAATTACAGCGAGAAAAACTTACGTTGGCGAAATCGATTACCGGGTCGCCACCTGTACCGCGGAAAATGTACAGGAACGAGAGCGGAATGGTGTCAATCGTGTTGTCCGCACAGTAGAAAGACAGACGCTGCTGAGAGTTCGCGCCATCCTGTCCCCAATAACTTGGCAACCGTGGCCCATTAGAATGCAGTCGCGAGAAAGGCAGAGCTATGTCTGGACTCACACAGCCAACTATGGGCAGCTAGTAAGTAACGCACTTGGAGATGACACAGTGGAAAGCACTCACGTTGTCCTTCCTCGTGATGTCGAAGGCCAGTACGCGGGTCAAAAACCCGAAGCCGAGAGCCAGGAATGCCAGAGAGCGCATACCGGAGACGGGGCTAGCCAAGGACACCATAATGATGGAGGAAGGAGGACTGGAGGAGCACCGGTCGGGTTCCCTGGGGAACTAGCATAGGCACGCAGGGGGCTTTATACTCACAACCACGGAGATGATGTCCTCATGCCCGGGAAATTGTGTGCGGCGGGCGGCGACCTTGCACAACATGAGACAGTATCACATTGCCGTCGGCTTCTTGGTCTGTTTCTTTCCTGAGTGCCCACGCGTGCCGCATACACGAACAACGCCGCACCAGACGAGGAATCACCGCGGGCAGGCAGGGCAGGCCAGACGGCGGAAGACATATGACCCGGTCACCGTGCTTCTGCCATACCGACAAGGGCCAGCAGACAATCGTGCAGCGTGCACAACAGGCCCGGAGGGCTGCCACCCTGCCGCGGAATTAGCTAACACTTCTCGTTAAGCTCCCTTCCTGCATCGCTGCAGCATGGGGAGACATACATAGCTATCAGCTGATAAGTCATAGACTGAGTATTCCCGACGGAGTTCGACGAACTTTGGGGTGGAACCGATTCTCCGGGGTTTTGAGAACTCGGGACCGGTGGCCCTAGACCACGCTTCCCAGCGTCTGAAACCCTAAGTTGCCCATATGAAGCTGAAAGCACGACAGATATCAGTGTCCGTTCGAAACCGAGGTGGTCAATCGACAAACCTGATGATGCTGATAGAGTCGCAGGAAGGCTCTAGAAACATGTGAGACGTGTGCAAACACTGCATTTCATCCACGGTGTCTGCGAAAAGATATCGCATACGCTGCGCTGAGAAGGGAGCAACGTATGTTCATGAAAGCATGCCATACGGTCCAAGCACGTGTGTCCATCTTCTCTGCGGCGCTCAGCCGAATGTGGGTCCGGGCGCTAATTCCAGTGGTAGGTACAGCTCGCCCTGGTGTGATCCATCCAATCAGCGCCGAGCGGAAGAAATGGAGGGCGCACAGCGCACAATCGACAGGTGAGTTGGTAGGGTCAAATGGCCCACTGTAAACCACACAGACCACCTGTCGATTATCGGCCAATACGAGGCACCCGACCTTTCCACCTGAAATTCTGCTCAGGGCAGCATTTGAAGCGGCGACACGCCACCCTTGACCAATGAAATGCAGACTTGGGGACACCGGTCGTAGTCACCTTCAACTCGGTGCTTTTTGACAAAGGGCATTCGCCATCTAACCGCGCACAATTTGCGCGATACGAAGGACCCTGTTGCCCAACAAATTAGCAAATAAGCAGCGATAATAAGCGAAGAACATACTGCGCGCTCTCGGAACAAAGAACAGCATGTATGTTATTCAACAAGCACATAGATAATTCAGGGAACGACCACACATGCGACGGTCCGGAGACTGTGAGAAATATTCGTATTGTACCGTCAGGAGAATCGCAAAGCCTGCCGTACATGCTGCTAAAGAACTAGACGTTAGAAGGTTAGCATGACCGACCGTCGTGGGCATCGGGTAGAGGCTTACCGTCCTAAAGCCTTCGACCGGTGAGAAAGTCATATCTTCCAGCCAGCAGGCGCTGTCGCCACAGCCGTACTTCCACTATCCGAGGGGTCGGTGGTGACAGTGAAACTGGTGGGGTTGCCAGGCGTGTCCTCATTGTTCACCCCGTTTTGTGTTCGGAATCACTTTCAAGCTCTTCAAGGTACCATCTCGGCAAGAAACCCGTTCGCTCCTCTCCGGCCTCGACCTCGTCGATCCCGGACACCCCAAAGGCGCTATGCTGACGCCGGCACCAGGCGAGAACTTGACCCGCCATACGCGTTTCGACTGCGCCTCACTTGAAGCGGATGCGATGTTCGACTTCAGAAAGGACAAGAAACGATGACCCCAGTCCAAGCAGATCGAGGGATCCCACGCGCCGGGTTTTCCCCGTACCAACCGAGGAAGCTCGATGGTCTTGAATCTCTGGATCGTGGAAAGTTGACCTTGGGGTGTGCGAAAGCCGACTACAATATCCTGATAGACGAGGTTAAGTACCTTTTCAGACTTGAGACCCGAGACTTACGGGAACACCGAGAAGAAACGATTGAAAGTAAAATTTCAGCAGCTTCCTAAGGACTGCATGAGAGGTGTGAGCCAAAGACGGCTATATCCACACTTACTTCTCAAATCTCGCTTCGTCTTGGGGCCCCCGTATCATCATAGAGGTCTTTAACTCAACAAGCGTGTCCGTTTTCCCAGAAAAGCGGCCTACATAGCAATCAGCCTAGGGAGCGGCTCTTCTACTGATTGCGCTTACCTTGCACGCAATCGACTTCGCCGCCAATGACCAGGCGGTCATTACCCAGCTTTGTCTTCACGACGGCACACCACTGCACATTCGTGTCCACATCGCCTCCCCAGCCATGCGGATGCTGTGTTTCCGAGCCTCCAGCTTCTCTGCCTTCTGGCAGTGAAGAAGTGCAGTAAGATTCAAACGAGTAGCCGTAGTAGGACTGTAAACGGTGGTGCGGTGACATGTCCTCTCTGATTGAATGTCAGAACATATGGACGCGCGAGCGATGGTCTACTCACTTATTGGCAAGTTTTGCGTCTGTGAGATGCTCTTCGAGGTATACCGTTCCATCGACGAACATCACGTTCAGTTCCCAACCGTCTCGGTCTTCGTACGGGGCAGTTAATATCCTCACTCACAGATAGAAGCAGAGGTCAGTCAAATACGAGATGAATCGATATGTCGCTCACTTTGTCATGACCCCACGCCAAGAGACGACTGAGACATCTCTCAACCAAGCACGTCCGCTCCCACCACCTGCGTCGACTCGAGAGCGATACTTCGATATGGCTCTGAGCAGTCCATCCAGACGACCTCTCTCTTCTGGCCGTTTGATCCATCGCCCATAGCCGTACTTCAGTTCAGCTCGCGGTGGGGGGTCGACGTAGTACCGCAATGCCGAGTCATTGAATTCGAGGACTCGTTCAGGTGTATACGAGAACGTCAAGAGTGTACTCGGCTGCTGAAATGGTACTAGCGCTGCGGGTCGAGTCTTGGGCGGGTATGAGAGCGTGTGGCTGTCAGTATCCTCGCTCTCGCTGGACGTTGCTGCGTGTTTCTTGCTTGTATGCTCCGATTCAATTACACCCTCTACCTCGGGAAGTAGCCGCTTGCGTGAAGACATATCTTCAAGCTACTGTTGGGCTAAGCAAACGAGCACAATATGAGACACTGCTGGTCACTTACGAGGCCTACGTGGAATCTCAGCGGACGTATCTGGAAGATGGTGAGCGCAGGAGGCAAAGTGAGTAACCAGCGTGGAAACGACGGCTCTGATGGGAATGACATCGGTGTTTGATCCGCCCCATGATCATTTTAGTAGTCATCCCGATGCTTCGGTCACTCAACCGAACTTCATCAACTTGAACCAAACCTCAACATTGATCTCACTCCTGCACTAAAAGCACACATTTACACTGGCTTAGTATGGTATGTGCCTGACTATGGGCTCAGTGACTTTAGCTAGATTCCGAGTGTGAACGTACATCGTTCCTCGGCACCATGACCTATGCCTTCAGGAATCACTTAAAGTTCCAAACCCTTGGATGTCCTGACCATCTCTACGATGCGGATCGTGAATATTACCGGCTTCCACGTCGGCGGTAGAACTAAGCAATAGACTCGCAAACCGTGTTTGCATTCTCACAGGAAGGCGCAGAGCAGGGCATAGCCTGCGCGTCTTTACTATCTTGGTCTCCCACTGATCCAAGTTTGACGCAGGACCATAAAGCGTTTCGGTAGTGAAGCCGGCACGGTGCGGAACTTAGAGCCCACCCTTACCAGAGTCAAGACGAAACGCGGGTTCATAATGGTCACTACAGAGCAGAAGGAGATCTTGATTGCGTGAGCTGCCGCTAATTCTCGCGCGACCTGCGGGCTACGCTTACACTGGTACTCTGTTGACAGAGTCATGGGCCCTACTGGGTCTGGCAAGTCAACTGTAAGTATGAATCCCACAGCGTTGTGTTTATTCTGATTGTTTGCCAGTTCATCAACCTCGTCAGCGGGTCCGACTTAGTAACCTCAAGCGGGCTCGCATCCTCTACCTCGTCTGTAGCGCGGTCGAAGTCCTTCGAGCTTGGTGGTAAACAGGTCACCTTGCTCGACACTCCAGGCTTCGGTGACACAATTCTATCCGAGATAGAAGTCTTGAGGCGCATTACGCTGTCCCTCTCAGCCACGTATGTCATTTGCCGTGGCGCGTGCGATACCATCTAACCGTGGCACTTAACCTAGCTATGAGCATGGTTTCAAGCTGAGCGGCGTCATCTATATGCATCGCATCACCGATGTTCGAGTCGGAGGACATGCCGCCAGGAACTTGACCATGTTCCAGAAGCTTTGTGGGAACCGGGCTCTACGAAACGTCGTCATGGTCACGAATATGTGGGGAGACGTAAAGCACGACCGCGGAGTAGCTCGAGAGACGCAACTCGAGACTGATCCCATGTTCTTCAGACCGCTTATCGAGAAAGGTGCTCGCATGGCGCGTCACCACAACACTAAAAGATCGGCGGAGGAGATAATCCGCCATCTGGTGGATTGCACACCTCTACCCTTGCTGATCCAGCGAGAGCTGGTAGACCAGAAGAAGGACATCACGGAGACCTCTGCTGGCAACTGTGCAGTCGACTCTGTCAGCAAGGCTCGCGCAGACTACGCCGAACGTCTCGCCATGGTACACAAGGAAATCGATGACGCGCTCAAGAGGAGCAGTATTCAGACCGAAGAAGACCTGGAGTCAGCGAGGGTCGAATACGAGACTGAAATCTCGAATATGGATCGGGACATAGATCGACTGTTCCGCGACTGGGCAGCGGATAAGAAGAAGATGGACAAGCAGATACGAGAGGCCCAGAGGATGCTGGCGGATGGTCAGCTCACGGAGGTCGAGCGGGAACAAGAGGTCACCAGGCTATCGCGAGAGCTGAGACGCGACAGTCGTCTTTCAGCGGAGCAGCGGAAGAAAAATTACCGGAGCGCGTCGAGAAGCTACAACGGGGCGGTGGCGGGTCTGCTACTGGTATCAAGGTGGCAGTCGGTGTGCTAGCCCTCGTCCTGGACATCGTTCTGCTGACCACGACCGGTGTTCCCCTCCCTATCTTCTCCGGACTGAACAAGCTCGTCTCTCTTGCAATTCCGTCACAGTAGATATCGTTAGACAAAACTAGTGTTGATGTTTTGTCCAGCACTGTACATTCTCTAAATTACTATTGCACATTATGGCTGGCGGGGCACTGGTTGTCGGGGGCCTGTCATCCGTCCACCGATAGCCACGGCCTGTAAAGTTTCTAGGCGCTGTTGGTAGTAGGAAAGGGTCCTGCTGCGCACATCGTCGATCTCCAAAATTAGCTTCCCTCCATGCATTGCCCTCCTGCAAGCGCATTGCAACTTGATTCCCCAACACGGACTGTATGGTTGCAGAAGGGGAACAGATGACAAGTAACGCCGAAGGCACTGCAAATCTCGGGGAGACGAGGCAAAAATACGAGGGCTATACCGAAGCAATGATGACTTCGTTTGTTTGGAAGATGCGCATCAGGCACATGCTACATGGACTCAATTCTATGTGATATTTTCCGCGTTTACTGTGACGGTGAGAAACCAATATAACCCAACGAAGTACACAGGTCTGAACTTTGTACAGGCGCGGGGGTCGCATGTAGAACTATCCCATCCGGACACCATGGGCGCACGTCCACTACTACCATGGAATCGAAGCCTCGAACCCTAAGACTCAAGCGTTAGAGCAAAACGGTACAGCCGTGCACGGAGACGTTGCGCTTGCACCTACAATCCAACTGCTTGACCTCTTGCATCACACCTCTCCCGCTACCCGATAGCTGGCAAGCACATCGTACGCCATGTCGAGCCGACGAACGAACTCGCACGACACCAGAGGGAATAGCGCTGTTCAGAGGACAGCGTCATCGAACACGCATAAGTCCTCCAGTAGCAGCAGCTCAGACGACGTTGCCATCGCGTATGTCGAATAGTTTCCGTTGTCGTCAAGTCGCAATTGACCCCTGTTGCAGAATAATGGGGGCAACGGGAACAGGGAAGTCGACAGTAAGCCTCGTATCTCATGTACAATGTGGGCATGGACTCACCGGCTTCTAGTTCATTAACCTTCTTAGCGGATCAGACCTCCCTGTCAACACAAGGTCTGCAGTCCTGCACCTCGGAGGTGCATACATCCAAGACGTTTGAACTATCTCACCGGAACGTGACCCTTATCGACACACCTGGGTTCGACGACACTGGAATGTCGGACTCTGACGTCCTCAAGCTGATTGCGATATATCTGGAGCATACGTGAGTCTTGCGATGAGGCTCTTAACTTCTGTTTCAACTACTCACTTGAACTACAGGTACCGCGCCGGGTTCAAGTTGCATGGCTTGATTTACATGCACCGCATCCTGGATAACCGTGTCGGCGGCATATCCAAGCGGAACTTCAACATGTTCAAGAAGCTCTGCGGTGAAGACAGCCTGGTAAATGTCATCATAGTCACCACTATGTGGGACGAGGTCAGGCCTGAGATGGGCGAGGCACGGGAGGCGGAGCTGAAGAAGAGCGACGAGCTAGACTTCAAGTCAGCACTGACCAAAGGCGCCACGATGATGCGACACGACAACACAAAGGATTCTGCTCGCGCTATCGCCAAGTATATCATCAGCAACCACAAGCCGAAGACCTTGCGCATCCAGAAGGAATTAGTGGACAAGAAGCTGGATATTTCCCAAACAGGTGCGGGTGCCGAGCTCGAGCGGGATCTGGAGAAACTCGTCACAGATCACAAGCGGGAGCTGGCGAACGTGGAGACGAAGATGAAGAAGGCTTTGGTGGAGAAGGACGAGCAGATGAAGCGGGAGATTGAGAGGCAGGTTAGAGGGTTGGAGAAGAAGCTTGAGGAAGCGCAAGCGCAGCAGGGGCGATTGGGGAAAGAGTACTCGAAGGCACAGGAGAATGCAAGGAAGGAGCTCGATCTCCTTCAGAAGGAGTTGGACGCGGAGAAAGAGGCCCGTATTCATTGGAGGAAGGACATGGATAGGTTGAAGCGCGAGCAGGAGCGCAGCAAGCACAAGTCCGAAGCTGACCAGAGAAAGCTGGAGCGACAGATTTCGGAGCTGAAGAGGAAGCGACCGAGTGGTGGAGCATTTTCCAAGGTCGGAAGGGCCATAGACTCGCTGTTCAGCTGAACGACGCAGTCTGGTCGAGCGTTGGTCGGTTCTGACTTTTCATCGATTTTGCGCGATATGTAGTCTTCCCGTTCTCGGTCCCCGAATTGAGCTGAAACTATCCCTAAAAATTTTATCGACGTTCTGTACAGTAGCTTTATGTTAATGGCTCGGTAGCCTTTGTAGCACCTCTCCTAAAATTCGCTCCAAGATTATCCTGAAGGTACTCACCTGCGCAATGGACGAGCGGCTAGCCCCTGGCATTAGAGTTTCAGGAGCTTCGGGGCTGTGACACGCATAGATTGCAGATATTTCCAGAATTCCGAGTTCGGGATAGATGGCTGTGCTGCCGTGTCTTCGGTATCTGACCCCTGGTTGACAGTTATTTGTGCATGCGAGTCGCGACCTGTGTCGAGCCATACATATTAGGTGCACCCTTAGCACGAGGCACAGGGACTGGAGCTCACGGAGCGCGGCGAGTTCCATTAGGCCAGTGGCAGTGGGTACGAGGCGCGTGAGAACCGCCTCCGTTCCAAGACGCTTGAACTCCTCTCCTCTCACCAGTACAGACCTTCGCTCAGGAACGATGTCTATGGGACGACACACCGCGAGCGCAGTCCACAGTCCGGCTTATAGTGAACCGCAGAGCATTCTAAGGAGTACGCCTACACAGTCGAGGGAGCCGAGGGAGTCGAGAGACGGTGACAGCAGCAAGCGCTTGCCGCCTCAGTCTCCGCCCGAAGATATCACCATCGCGTACGTTCAAAATAGTTGCAATGAACAGCCAAGTAACCTCACATTTGTAGGGTAATGGGCGCGACGGGTTCAGGGAAATCTACGGTTGGTTCAGAATTGTCTCAATGAACGACTATTTTACTTACTTCCGTTCAGTTCATCAACTCGACCAGCGGGTCCAGTATGATTACAAGCGCCGGCTTGAAGTCGTGTACTTCCCGGGTTGAAGAGTCCAAGCCATTCGAGTTTAGGGGGCGTCGGGTCACTCTGGTCGACACACCGGGTTTCGACGATACTACCACGTCCGCTATCGACATCTTGAAAACGATTGCTGTGTATTTGGCTTCCAGGTAAGACTTTAGGATACGAGTGCTTATAAACCATTACTCACTGTTACGAAGCTACAAACGCCGTCAAAAGCTGACCGGGCTCATATTCATGCACCAGGATTTCCGATGTTCGCGTCAGCGGGACGTCCAGGAGGAATATCAACATGTTCCGCCGACTCTGCGGGGAGCATATGCTGAAGAACGTCTTGATCGTGACCACGATGTGGAGTGAAACGAAGCTTGAGAAAGGTGAGGCGCGGGAAGCCGAGCTGCAACAGGACGAGCAGATGTTCAAGCCATTTCTCGACCGCGGAGCGTCCATGATGCGCTTCCACAACACACCCAACTCAGCTGAAGCCATCCTGGAGCGCTTTCTCAGTCTCCATCCTCATTCTATGCGCATTCAACGAGAGCTTGTCGATGCAGGGAAGGGCATTCTGGAGACGGGGGCGGGGATAGAGCTTGATCGGGAAATGGCAATGTCGGCCGCAAGACACAAGAGGACCATGCAGGAACTCCAGCAGGAGATGCAGGAGGCCATGGAGGCGAAAGACTTGGAGACGCAGAAGGATCTGGAAGAAGTGCAAGAGAATCTCTTGAGGAGTATGCAGAAGATGGAGAGCGACCGGGCACGGGCGTCGCGAGAGTATGTGAAGGAGCTGGCCGTCACCGAGGAGCAGATCCGTGAGCTGGAGCTGGACTTGCAGCGAGAGCGGCGGATGAAGGAGGCGGTGCAGAGAAACGTAGAGGCGGCGAGGCGGCAGTTAGGCTCGGAAATGCGAAGGAGTCCGGCGGACACGATGCGAGAGGTAGAGCTAGAGTCACGGAGGTCTGCCCATGCCAAGCTGCGGCAGCCAAGCGTTGAGGCACAGAGGACCATGGTTTCGACAAGACGTCCGCAGGAACTGCAGCATCCCGACACTGCCTCCGCTTCGCCCGCCGTCAGTAACCTCGGACATGCCATGTTGCGTAAGCCCAGGCGTGCGAATTCCGAAGGAGCAGCCATAGCGTTGGGCCCGCCTCGTAATTTCGAAGTAGCGCGAGAAACCAGATCCGTCGCTTCGCCGTCAAGCCGTCGCAGTACCAGCAGGGTTCGCGAGCAGCATAGCATCCAGGACGTGAAAATCTCGAAGGATGCCCACGACGTGGCTGGTCAAAACGATCAGACAACGACCAGTGCCCGTTCACATAAATACTCGCCAGCGTTGTATACCGGGCCTCAGCGCCCCCTGCGGCTCTCAACGCCCAAGAAGAGAACTCCTAAAGCGCGTAGTAGTACGACTCCTTGAACCCATTTCATATTCCTTCTCCACATTGACGTTACTGTTGTAGTGAAGATTTCCTGAGTTATGAAGCGCATTTCTAAGATTTTCGGCCTGTCAATGGAAGTCTAAGGGCGACTCACCACAGTGTACACAAACACAGTTGCGCGACGAGATGTCTTCGGGAACGATGTGCTGGCATAAGTTGCTTTACGTCGAGCGTAGGATTTTGTGGTTTATTCAAGCTAGAAGAGTCATATACAACATTCAGCTGCCTGAAGACAGCTACCTGCTGAGCTATAGTGGTAGATTGCGGGAGAGAGGTATTGAGTCGTGAGAAAGCTGGCCGCTGGCGGACCAAAAAACGCCACAAAGCTAATGATCGTGAGAATAATATACTAGATTCGTGTGGCTCGGTAAAAGGCTCTTTTATCACTGCTCACCGACAACGTTCATGACGACCTCGAGCAAGGAAATCGAGGTGAGAATTCTGCATCTAATTTTCATGTTACCCACTGATTTTATTAGCTTCGTGAAGTCATCCGCTTAGTCTAGCCGCCATTGCAGTACGCTACTCCACTGCGGCAGCCTCAGCCCGATGGTTGGACTCAAGTACTGTGGCGAACATCAATAAGCCGATGAAATAATGCTTGTAGATACTGGTTGGGCCATCTACGTCTTGACCCGCGAGATGATTCTGTGATGATGAGAAAACACGGGTTAGCCTTCTATTAAGGCACGTGCGATCTCTTTGCCTCACGGATTGCGTACTCACTCGGCATGGCCAACTAGGGCCCACTTCCCAGCTCCTGAGACGGAGTAGGCCACCACAAACTTACACTCAACTACCATGACGGAAATCAAGGCCAATGAAGCGCGAGGTGCAAGCCACGAAGATACTGTGCATGCACCATACGAGGCATCCGTCAATGGACCAAATGAAGCACTTCGGGGCAGCCGCTCCACGCATGTCGAACATTCAGACGGCTTTTCTATAATTGCGTATGTTGGAAAACTCGTTTACTTGTGTTCTCATTGACAGTAGGTTGATGTATGCAGGGTTATGGGCGCAACTGGTACAGGCAAGACATCCGTACGTTCCGCGATCATTGCTACTGCGATGCACGTTTCTGACTGGTCTGCATCACATAATCAGTTCGCGAATGCGGCAAGCGGCTCGAATTTCCCTGTCGGCCATGATTTGAACTCCTGCACGACGGATGTTCAACCGACCTCGCCTTTCCTGCTGGATGGGCACTTCGTAGGCTTGATTGACACCCCAGGCTTCGACGACACCAACCTCAGTGATGTGGAGATTTTGAACAAGGTATCGGTCTTCCTCAGCGAGATGTGAGTCGAGCTTTTCTTGTATATCGGACATTGTTAACCTGAGAATCTAGGTATCAGGGTGGGCGCAAACTTTCCGGCATCATCTATTTCCATCGCATCTCAGACCCCCGAATGGGAGGACTTGCCAGGAAGACCTTCCGGATGTTCAAGAGTCTATGTGGAGAGAACTCACTGAAGAACGTCGTTGTCGTTACAACCAGATGGGACGAAGTGACGCCTGCAGTCGGTGCTGGTCGCGAGCGCCAGCTAACCATCGATGAGACGGCTTTCAAGCTCGCGCTCGATAAGGGCGCTCGGATGCTGCGTCTCAGAGATTGTTCTGTGCGAGCAGCTCAAGACGTGTTGAGGAGCGTCCTTGGGCAGCAGCCGGTGGCCCTTCGCATCCAAGAGGAGCTCGTAGACGAAGGCAGGGACATCGCGGCAACGGATGCTGGGAGGATAGTAATCACGGATCATGCGGCGAGAGAGCAGAAGATGCAACGAGAGTTGGAAGAGCTGAACACAGACATTGCCGCCGCTCGGAGGGAAGGCGATGTGGAGGCTCACGAGGAGTTATTAGCCGAACGCCGGGAGCTCGTCGAGCGCGTCGAGACCAACCGGGTCACCATCGCCAACTTGCGCGCCACATATGCTCGCCTCAGGGACGAGCTGAAGCGCAAGCTTGGAGAAGTTCGGGAAGCGTCCAGAGCACACCACGAGGTTTACCAGCTGGAGAGAAACCAAGAACACCGGCGCGAGGAACAGCGTCCTGCGCCTGCAGCAGACCCGCCCGCAGGCCCGCCAGCAAATCGCGCTACTATGGTGGCCATCTCCGTCGGCGTGGAGCTCATCGGTTCTTTGCTGGCGTGTTACCTACGAGGCAATGTTGCTCCGCGTGTGCCTGCTGTAGTCGAGTTTGCTCGCTCTGGACAGTATTATGACCCTTGGTGATATGGTTTCAGTCTTGTTTTACTCTGCAGCTTTTTACTTACATTCGTCCAAAGTTCCCCATCCTTGTTGATATGCCCCAGAATATATCACACGGCGGGACAAGCATACTGCTGGTATGAAAGACGATTCTACCAACCTGGGCATATGTGAACGTCTGTGGGAATCTTGCTGTCATAGGTTGTACCGCTGAGACGCTAACCTCGCTCTTGCGTCTGACTCTGAGTCGACCTTGTACCTCCCACTAGATTCAGGCATCACTGTTGCACCCTTCAGCATGACACAGATCCAGACTCCCGAGCATCAGACTACCGAGCAGAGTCGTCCGAATGATGCTACGCAGAATTCGCGTGCAAAACAGTCACCGGCAGGCGACAATATTGATCATAGGGACATTCGACCTTCGCTGCACGACGAGAACCAGTTAGCCGTGATAGCGTAAGTGCACTGCTAATATATACGATTCTTTCTTCGTCTAAATCTATACATTAGTGTAATGGGTGCGACAGGTACAGGCAAAACCACAGTATGCATTACGAAGTATATATCCACACGCTTGTAATGAGCTCGCTTTCTGCGCAGTTTATCAATTCAGCTAGCGGGTCATCTTTCCCTGTCGGACACGACCTGCAGTCTTGCACATTGGACCTTCGCCGAACCGAGCCCTTCATCGTCAATGGTCGACAGGTCATCCTTATCGACACCCCTGGGTTTGATGACTCCAATGGGATGAGCGATGCGGAAGTTCTGAACCAGATCGCACTGTATCTGAAGACAATGTCAGTACGCTTTCATTGTTCATGTAGTTGTACTAACCACAGGACATTGCATTTATTGCAGATATGAACGCGGATGCAAGCTCTCTGGTATCGCCTACCTCCACCGGATCTCAGATCCTCGCATGGGTGGACTAGCCAAGAGGAATTTTGGCATGTTCCGTAAGCTCTGCGGTGACAAGTCGCTGAAGAATGTAGCGATCGTGACGACGAGATGGGACGAAGTGCCTTTGGATACCGGAGAGCGACGAGAGCAACAACTCAGAACCGACGATACCTTCTTTAAGCCTGCTCTGGATAAGCAGGCTACAATGACGCGTCTCAAGGATAGATCTCCGAGGGCTGTGCGGGATATCCTCGAAAGCCTTATCAGACAGCAGCCCATGGCTGTCCGTATTCAAGAGGAGCTAGTCGACGAGGGTAAAGACTTCACAGCAACGGATGCGTGCGAAGAATTGATTCAAGAGCACAAGACCAGGGAGCAGAGCATGCAACGAGAGTTGGTAAAGTTGAACACGCAAATTGCAGAGGCAGAGGCAGAAGGCGACCAAGAGACGAGAGAAGAGTTGGTGGACGAGCAAGAGGAGGTGGCGCAGCGAATCAATTCAAACCATATCGACGTCGAGCAACTGCGACAAGAGTATGCTCGACGAGAAGCGGCTCTACAGGGTAGGTTGGACGAGATTCTCGAAGCGCTGAGACAGGAACAGCGAGCCAATGCGCAGCATAAGGGAGGGGCAGCCGGAGGAACGGAGTATACAAGGTCGCCCAGGCAGAGAGAGGAAAGTAACGGGGCTGGCTTGGCCGCAACAGCTCTGGGTATCGCGGGCATCTTGCTCTCAGCCTATCTTCGAAGGCACTAGTGCCGGTCCCATTGCGCACGCAGAGGTCTGCTCCGCCAGAAATTTAGAAGCGTTGACTGTAGTCGCATGATGCCACTGACCGATGTACCAAATAAAAGCGTTCGTGCTTACTAGGAGGACGGTCTGGGTCAGGTCGACCACATAAATCGATTCGAGATATGTGAAGTACACGGAAAACTGAGGCCCAGCCGCAGGAAATTGCACTCCAAGTGTAAAAATGTCACTCCAGAATGCGGAGTTGAACCATCGTACAACACTCCTGACGCAGCTTCGAGAGTCACGGTGATGGATGTATGACTGGAGCTAAGCATTCTAAATTTTGCAAAGAAAACTATGAATCGCATATATGGACCCATCTGACTCACCAGCGTCCTCATATTCGTCCCAAAGATGTTTCGCAACGTTCGTCGCACCAAGACTTCAGACTAACTTCAGACTGAGCACAGACACAGTTAGTGCGGCTCAGTCTCGAGGTAAATGCCGTCATTCCGGCTCCGAGTTGTTCTAGATAATCATGTTGGCGTAAACTTTCGCGGGTCACAAGGGACAAAATTGACCAGTGATTCCCAGTGATTTTGACTCGTGTGCAAAAACCCACCCTGGACCTGCGAAGCCATCACTTCCTTCTTCCCTCGACCACTTGACGACGTCGAAATGTCTCCCATGCCTCATTCGCTTGGCTACCACTTTCAGCATTGCACGCAGGGCTGTTTTGACAACGCCGTTGCGCTGGCGAACCCCTGTCCGAACCGGGGTTAATCAAGGTGGAATTCTGAATCCAGCAGCAGTCAGAAGATTGGAGCATCTGTACATTCTGCCGTTGCAGGAAGCGGGAGAGGCAGGACTCGGCCTGACGAGGCGCAAGATGAAGGCAGAAAAGAAAGAGTCTCGAAATTTCGCCGAGTCGTGGAAGGACTCGGAGCGCCGAAGATAGACGCCGCATGCTTCAATAGCTGTTCTGAGTGTCTGAAACCAAGCTCACATCTGCACGGCCATGTCCTCGTCTGCATACCTCGTCGCAGACCCAAGCAGCAGTAGCACATTTCCAAGACATGTTCCCTCGTCACCCCTCTCGAACAGATCGAACAACGGACAAGCCGGGAGCAGCGCAGGAGGCTATACGCCATTCAGGGCTCCCGCACACAAGCATGCACACCATCTACATTCTATCCCTCCTCGGGAGAAGTCCACAAGGACGTTAATCATTGACCATTTGCTCTGGGTACATGCGCGTACGCGCACCGCGCAGGCTCGTGCAGAGCTGGGCATGGCAGACCGCACTGGAGGTACGCATTCGCCAAATTACATCCATCGCGAGCGTCCGGAGAACTACGAGGAGGACGAGGACGTCTTCAGCGAGGGGGAGGACAGCCACACTCTGACAGCACGCGCAGGTGGTCCAGGGCATACTCATGAAGAAGACGAGGACGAGCGGCTTGACATGCAAGACCTGGCTCTCGCTCGAAGCCTCAGGCAGCGCGCCGAAAGCGTCGAGAAGGTCATCACCTCCATGTTAAACCAGCCCCCGAAGGTCCCCCGATACATCCCGAAGAACTCCTCGAGCCACCCACGTCGCCGCAGATGCACCCTCAGAGTCCTCCGGGACATGGATCGCGGCCAAGCGAGCATACGCTTCCGAACGGCGTGCGACTGCGGCTAGCGCTTGGCACCGTTATTAACGATGTCTTTGCGCGTCGTCCACCCACCCTTCCTTCGCGACCATTCGGGGATTCCTCTCCGTCCGGCCATCTGCCTCCTCCGACGCTTCCGCCCGTCCTGAAGCCCCTCCAGAATGTCACCCTCCCCAGCTCCTTACCATATGCACGCAAACCCCTGCCAAGCGACTACATCAAATCGCTGTACAACATCGGCGCAGATCCAGATTCACAAAACTCACCTCCTGCACTTCGATGCCCTCGCCACCTGCTCATGGGCTGCGATATCTGCGTCGAAGCTAAGGGTTCCGCCCACCAGCGTCCCGCCGAGAAGAAGCGGAGCCAGTCGGGACGCGCGAGCTCGGCGGCGGGTAGCAGCCCTGGTGACGGGTCTGGGTTTGGCGGTGGTGGTAATTTATTTGGCCTGGGAGGTGGCGTGACGGGCTGGCAAGATGGCAGCGGTATCGGCTCGGGATTAACGCGGCCAAACGCGAGCGGGACGGTCCTCCGACGCGCGCCGCACGCCGCAAAGCCCGACGCAGGCACAGGCAGCAGCGGCGGGCCGGCGCCGGCGAGCACCCGCCTTGCCGAACTTGCGGTACGCTTTTGCGGCTCAGTGCGTTGGTGGCGATCGAACTTGGGCGGGAGGCGACGGAGGACCGTGCTTCAGTCGATGGCGAGCGGCCGAGCTCGTCGAGTGCACCGCAGGTGTCGCCGCTGATGACGCCGCGCCTGCTCCCGCAGCGACAAACATTGGGTTCATCTGACCTCCACGCGAACGCTCTTCGGCCAACCCGGGCCTGGTACTTCCTGCTGGCGGGCTTACTTACACGCTGTGTGCTGGAGGGATACATGACGGGCGGGTGGAGAGGGATTGAGGCTTTGGAGCTGCTGCTCTGTGTGGGTTTAGGCCTGCCGCCAAAGTCCGGAAGCACCTCCCCGAGGAAAGACAAGCAGTCGCAGAACGCGAAGCCAGAAGATCCGTTCGAGGAGTTCGACCCTGACGACCTTCCTGACTTGGAAGACGCGGTCAAGATTCTTTTTCCGTCCCTGCGTGACGTCAACCCGGTCAAGGGCGGTGTACCTCCACGTCGCACTGAAGGCGCCGAGCAAGAATACGAGGTAGAGATGACAGAGCGGTTGATGAGGGTGAGTATTCCGCGTTTGCCCGACATACACTATGGGCTAACTGCGAATCTTCAGTTTTATGATGTTCCACACTCGACCCCCGGACGTCGCAACTCATATGGAAGACCTTGCGTGGCAATATCCAGCCGAAGCCGTAGAGCGTGCGGCGTGTAGATTCTGCGAAGCTGTGTCCAGGTGGCGAGGGAAGCCCGAATTGGAGACAGTACGCGCCTGTTCATTTTTGGCTTGCCATATACTCACTCAATTCTTTATAGTACAAGAAGGCTTCGTGGATCATGGGAAACAAGGACAGCAAGTCTTCGATGTCTATCGAGTCCCTCGTTCATTCCAACCCTGCCAGCCCATCTCGTCCAGGGTCATCATCTCTAAACGACCCCAACATCTCACATCTACCCCCACTACCCCCGTACCAGCCCCCCTAATCCACAGACCCCACGAAAGCCCAATGTAGACGAGTACTTCAGCCTACCTCCATCGCTGTTACTGCAAAGTCGGAAGAGACGCCGGTCAGAAGCAGAGCGGCTGGAAGAGAGCGGCCGCAGAATGTATCAAATGTTTACCTAATACACGTCGTACATCCGCGTGCTTGAGGAGTGACGGCGATGGATGTGAGCACCAGCATATCTCCTAATTTATTCGTTATCGGTGTGTAATTTGGGCTTCTCGGATGTTCAAATTTTCCCTGTCATTCGTTGTCGCTCATGGACTTAGCTGTCAATCTGTGTTTTCATAGGGTTTCCTTCGCTATTCGTAATTGCCGCAAAGCACCTCTCAATAACCACACATGATATATCCACAAACAATTTTAGCGAACGTCAGTTTGGCTATTACATGATCACTCGACTACTAACTCTCTGATCCAAGATAATTGTCAGTGCATTGCCCTTTTGCTAACGCATATAGCTGATATTGCGAACTTGTAGGGAGCGTGCGTCAGAAGAGGGAGTCAATGGCGTGTCCGATGGCACCGAAGAGACCTCGGCGACGCCGTTTATTCTGCCTCCGCAATTCTTCAGCCTCGCGCCTCCACTGCTCTCTCTCCTGCGCCGAAGCTGCACGGTCTTGGTCCATCTGTGCACTCAGCCTGTCAATCTCAGCCTGCCTCTGGTCGCGGGCGCGCTTTTCCTCCTCCAATTGCGCCTGAATCTCACCCATTTTCCCATCCGCCCTCGCCTTCTCCTCGGCGTACTCCCGTGCCAGACGGTCCCGGTCGCCCTCGATCTTCTCCATGTTCTTCAGCAAGTCCTGGCGCACCTCCTCGAGCTCCTGCCTCGTCTCCATGTCCTTCGCCGCCAGAGCCTGTTCCATGTCCTGCTGGACCTCCGCGAGCTGCTCGAGGTGCTTCTGCCGAAGCGCCGCGAGCTCCTTGTCGAGCTCGACTCCCGCGTCGGTCTGGGTGATATTCTTTCCCTCGTCGACGAGCTCGCGCTGGATGCGCAGCGCCTGCGGGCGGTTGTCGACGAAGTGGCGCAAGACGGCCTGCGCCGACGCGAGGGTGTTGTCGTGCCGCGCCATCAGCGCGCCCTTGTCCAACACTGGCTTGAAGAGGAGGGCGTCCGTCATGAGCTCGCGCTCCCGCGCCGCGCCGCGCGCGGGCGTGACCTCGCCCCACATGTTGGTGAGGACGATGACGTTGGTGAGCGCGTCGTCGCCGCACAGCTTGCGGAACATGGAGAAATTGCGCCGCGAGATGCCGCCGACGCGGAAGTCGGAGATGCGGTGCATGTAGATGATCCCGCTCAGCTTCTGGCCGCTCTCGTATCTGTCCTCGGCTCAGCCGCTGTGTTCAATCTGCGCGACATCAAGGAGACGTACGTGGACGATAAGTAGACGGCGATTATCTTCAAGATGTCCGTGTCGGACATCGTCGTATCGTCAAATCCTGGGGTGTCGACCAAGGTGATTTCTTTACCAAACAGCTCGAACGTACTACCCGTCTCGACCTTCGAAGTACAGGACTTCAAGCCTTCACCAACCGCGAGGTGCGACCCGCTGACGAGATTGATGAACTGGGCAATGTCGTGAGTGACCTCGCCTATAAGACTGAATAAGAGTGGTACTGACGGATGACTTTCCGGAGCCAGTAGCTCCCATCACACTGCGCATACAATGAGCCCTCAACTAGTTGAAAGGCTTAAACCCAAACTCACGCAATCACTATCTCTTCCGGTTCGGGGACCAAGTGTTGAAGCTGAGGAACTTGCTGTCCGTTCCGCCAATCGGTCGAGGCACGCGGGAGTGCGCAGTAGCGGCCATTACTAAATGGATCGGCGGGATGGGGCGAAAGACCGCCAGGCATGCTCATTGCCTGAGTCGAAGGGTAGGAAGCGAACATGTTGTCAGTGGTGAAGAGCTATACTAATGTCGAACGGTGCTCGCTCAGTCTTTTATAGGGCTTGACCCGGCAATGCTCTGGAATGTTTTAGATTCGTCCTTAAATGGGTATTCTCCGTAGACCTCGCAGAAGCATGCCTGCACGCATCCACATTGCAGGGAAGACATAGCAGCCCTTCGGCCCTCAGGGTCCCTGTATACGGTTTGCTGGAGAGTACTGAATATTGAGTCCCGAGGTCGTGGTTAATTATTGCAATTAAGGTTCGCTCATCCCCTCTTCTGAATGCTTGTACTCATCGTTGTTTGTGAAGCTATGTACCTAGCCCCGAATGACGTTCGGAGTGTTTATTTACGGTCGCAGTGCTGGCGCTATCCATATCATCGACGTCGTAATAGTCAATGGAAATATTTGGCCTTTGGTAAGTACAGCACAAACAAGATGTACTACAGCGCAGCTAATTTACCTGGAGGGTTTACGGAAAGCCAGAACCAGAAATTAGTTGAAGATCGAATCTATGGCGCGTCCAATCATCGCGAAGAAACCCCCTTGCTGCTGGCTCTGCAACTTCTCGAGCTGGCTTTGCATCTCTGCCCGCTCCTCCGCATTTGCAGTACGGCCTTCCTCGATCAGCGCCATGAGCCTCTCGATCTCCTTCTGCCTCTCAGCCCGGGCCTCCTTCTCCTTCTCCAGCTGCTCCTGGATCTCGCACATCCTCGCGTCCGCCTTCTGCTTCTCCGCGGCGTACTCTTGCGACAAGCGGTCGCGGTCGCTCTCGATCTTCTCCATGTTCCTCAGCAAGTCCTGACGCACCTCCTCCAGCTCCTTCTTCGTCTCCATGTCCTTCTCCGCGAGCGCCTCTTCCATCTCCTTCTGGATCTCGGAGAGCTGCTCGAGGTGCTTGTGTCGGAGAGCCGCGAGCTCTTTGTCGAGCTCGACGCCCGCCTCCGTCTGGGTGATGTCCTTCCTCTCGTCGACGAGCTCGCGCTGGATGCGCAGCGCCTGCGGGTGGTTGTCGATAAACTGGCGCAAGATGGCTTGGGCGGAGCCGAGCGTCCTGTCGTGGCGGATCATCAGCGCGCCCTTGTCCAACACCGGCTTGAAGAGGATGTCGTCGGTCCGGAGCTCGTGCTCGCGCGCGGCGCCCTGTTCAAGGCTGACCTCGCCCCACATATTCGTAACAATAACGACGTTCTTCAAGGTCTCGTCGCCGCAGAGCTTGCGGAACATCGAGAAGTTCCTCCGCGAGATCCCGCCGACGCGGAAATCGGATATACGATGCATGTAGATCAGGCCGCTCAGCTTGCGGCCGCTCTGGTACCTGGGACATTCTCAGTGTCTTTTTCCAGCTGAGGCTCTAGGAGGCGTACGTGGAAGAGAGGTACACGGCTATCATTTTCAAGATGTCGGTGTCGGACTTGGTTGTGTCGTCGAAACCGGGGGTGTCGACCAACGTGATCTGCTTTCCAAAGAGTTGGAACGTGCTCCCGGTCTCAACCTTCGATGTGCAGGACCTCAAACTATCTCCAACGGCCAGATTTGATCCACTAGCAAGGTTAATGAACTACGCGATGAGTAAGTACCATAGTCGAGTCAACCTAGCAAAATACTACTAACGGAGGACTTGCCAGACCCCGTCGCCCCCATAATCCTGCCTATGTGCATTAGTCCCTATCGTGAGCGAATGCGGAAATGTGCACTCACCCAATCACAATTTCCTCTGGCTCGGGAGGCGGTGGGACTGCTCGTTTCTTGCTTGGCCGCTCCGAGGACGATCTCGAGGGCTTGCCATAATAGGGCGGCGGGGTCTGGAAATATCCAGGAACGTAGTTCGTCTGAGACGAGGGGCGAGATGAATTCGAAAACGAGGAGAACATGGTTGAAGGTGCTGGAAGGGGCGGGACGAGGACTTCCTGCGTGTATTGACTGCCTCCCACCCGTTTAAAGTCGGCCTGCATGCATGGGCGTACAGCCACCATCGTTCCCTGGACTGCCCTCGCTGTCTATGGACAGAACTCAATCAGCGCGCCTCGCCTGGTGTATAAGGTTCACGTTCAGGGTCGTGCAGTACTTGCCTCCGTCCTTGTCCTTCCGACTAATGCGACTCCGATGACAATATTGGACTGATGAGATGCCTATTGTGCCCTGGTACCTAATCTTTCCCATTTCTGAAAGAAATTCCTAGGTTCCCTCAGTTCCAGAGTAGTCCAGCACTAGTGTCAGTGGCTGACTCTGCAACTTCAGCGCACACGAGCCTTGCAGAATCCATTCTCACAAGGTTGGTGGCATGCGTGTATTAGGTTCAATCTCATATTTGCCGCTTGCTCGAAGACACAGCAATGCTGACGTGATTTTTGGGGTGCCCACGAGTCGCAACTTCTACATACCGCACGCCGCAGCTCAGAACATACAAACATACTCGGAGTAAGCCTATATGATATTGAATGCAAATACATCACGGAGACAAGGGAGTGAAGAACTGAACGAAAGACGTACGGACGATATGCGTATAGCTGCCTCTAGGTCCCACCCAAGATCATGGTGATACCCGTGAACACAGGGGGCAGACCGCATGTCATGAGCACAGCGTCGAGAACGAGACCTGCCATTCCTACCAGTGCAAACGCACCAGAGATGCCGTTCTCTGAGCTAGCGTTCGCCTCCCTCAAGCTCCGTATTTGCCCCATCTTAGCCTGGCGCTCCGCTGCCGACGCCCTCCTGTCGCTCTCCAACGCTTCCGTCAGTCGAGCGATCTCACCGTCCCGCTCAAGGCGCTCTGCCTCCTCCTTTCTCAGCGTCTCGATGATCGCGAGCATCTTTGCGTCAGCCTCCTTCTTCTCCGCGGCGTATTCCTCGGACAGACGGTGGCGGTCGTTCTCCACCTTCTGGATGGTCCTCTCCAACTGTTCACGGACGGCGAGCAGCTCCTTGCGGGCTTCGACGTCCTTGGACTCCAGGGCGTCCGCCATCTCCTTCTGCACCTCCGCCAGCTGCTCGCTCAGCTTCTTCTGCAGCGCCAGCAGATCGCGCGACAGCTCCTTGCCCGCCGCCGTCTCGGAAATGTCCCGGCCCTCGTCGACCAGCTCCCGCTGGATGCGGAGCGGCAGGGGCCGGTTGTGGACGAGGCGGAGGAGAACGCCCTCCGCGGACGCGGCCGTGTGCTCGTGCCGGACCATCTGCGCGCCCCTCGCGAGCGCGGGGCGGAAGAACAGGTCGTCCGTCGCCAGCTCGACCTCGCGCGCGCTGCCGCGCTCCGCGCTCACCTCGCCCCACATGTTGGTGACAATGACGACGTTCTGCAGGCTCTCGTCGCCGCAGAGTTTACGAAACATGCTGAAGTTCCGCACGGAGATGCCACCCATTCTGAAATCTGAAATGCGGTGCATGTAGATGATGCCGCTGAGCTTGAAGCCAGCCTTGTATCTGCCACAACGGTGAGTACCTAAGCATGAGAATGCGGAGGACGCTCACGTAGTCGACATGTAGAGCGCGATCATTTTCAAGACGTCTGTGTCCGAGAGTGTGGTGTCGTCGAAGCCTGGGGTGTCGATGAGAGTGACACGGCGGCCGTAGAATTGGAAGGGCTTCGACTGTCCCACCACAGCGGTACATGACCTGAGGCCCGGCCCCACTGCTAGCTGAGACCCGCTAATTGTGTTGATGAACTACGTCAATTGAGCGGTCGTGTTCACAGGTCACCATGGCAAGAAACTCACCGTCGATTTTCCAGAGCCGGTAGCACCCATCACACTGTAGGTCATGTAAGCCAGCGTTGCGTCTGGAATGCGACAGTCGACCTACGCGATGATCACTTCATCTGGTTCTGGGAGGTTGAAGCTCGCTGCCGACAGGCTTGAGGTTGCAAACTCGTGTGCTGACATGGTCGATGAAGACGGACTGTGTAGGGAGCGACGCCCTCCGTGAATGTTTCATATGACATAAATCCTAGGACGGTTCTCGCAAGTGCCCGCATTGCACTCAGGGTTCCGAAGGTTTGCGCGTCTGGTTGGATTAGCGTGAAACTGCGGTGCCTTTCCTAGGACATGTACTGCCTCCTCCTACACAGGCCACATCAGTCTCCCTTAACTCAGAAAAGAAATTCGACAATGGCAACCTGACCGTTGAATTGCGTTCCGCGGTGGGTCCTGGTCAGCCGCTAGGCCCAAAGAGTGCGAATGCGAGCTGTCTTGCCAGTAGCTCGGAGATACATTGTCGAACTGCCATTTTTCAGCCATCGCACCGATGTTAGCGGACGCACTAGCATCAGGGGCTGGGCGGAGCTCTGTAGCATGGCACTCTGCATGTCGACATTCGCGTCCCTGGACCTATAATGTGAGATGGCAGGCTGACTATGTCAAGTTGAACATCTTGAAGATTTGCCCTACCAGTAGATTTAACAAAACCTAAAGTCACTGGGCAGGCTTAAAAAATACACACCATATACTCGATGATTATTCTGCGGAGAACTTACGTATTCTCTTGTTGGCCATGGGAAGGTTGTGGACGTCGAAGTTGAACGTTGCACCGTACAAGCGGGAGTGCTCCAAATATGGTAATAGTCGGATCAATACTCAGCGTCTATTGGCACGCGCCACGAGCATCTTGCATGCACGCAGCCACCATGCAGCTGCCTGGCCACGCAGAGACCACCCTCCATTAATGCTCCATTAATCAAGCAATATGTGCGAAATGACATGATATATAATCTCAGCGACACTTCAAGAGATACTCGCATAAGTATCGTGAGTGCTTTCCCATCGTCGTATCTTGCTTCCAGTAACGAAGATTTGTGCTGTTTGAACACTCGGATTTACCACAGAGAAAAGTCGACCGGCTGTGTACGACAAGTCTCAGGAACCAACCAATGGAAGAAAGCTGCCATGATTACATGCAAATCTCACTTGGACCGCCACGTCTGATTTGCGAGCGAAAGGTGTGGAATACCATTACTCCCCAAGCCGCGTTACGACACGTTGCACGGACATGCGAGGTAGTCGTGCAGAATACACGACCGCTGAGCATGTGCGTACAACGATCCCGTCGCTGATAGACCTTATATCTCGCCGAATTCTGCCCTCTCTCCTTCACTCACTCCTGACACACACCATGGTCCAGTTCAAGCTTTTCGGCAAGAAGTCCAAGCAAAGCGTTCAGATATCAGAGCCCGTTCCTCAGGCAGAGGTTGAGATTCCTAAGCCAATAGAGAAGGTGTTTATACTGTAAGCCCCGTGTCCACAAAGTACGTCCATGGATTGACCGTGGACATAGGGTGATGGGACCCACCGGTGTGGGCAAATCTACGGTATGTCTATGCATACGCATGATAAGAATATGCGTATCTCAATCCATATTATGTAGTTCATCAACTTAGCAAGTAACTCGAACTTGCGTGTCAGCGACAGCCTAGTATCCTGCACGGAACAAATTGAGCAGTCTCGTCCATTCTTCCTTGACGACAAGGAGGTCATCTTGGTAGACACGCCCGGATTTGACGACACCGCTAAAAGTGATGCAGACGTGCTGAATATTGTGGCGGAATACTTGTCAACAGCGTACGTGTAGACTTGTCATTTGTGACTTTCATGAGCTTGAACGACAATACACAGATACGCACAGCACATACTGCTTCACGGCGTCCTGTACTTCTACCGGATATCCGACAACAGAGTCTCAGGCACTGCTGCCCGCAATCTCCGCTTCTACCAGCAGCTCTGCGGGGACGACGCCCTGGCGAACAGCATCATCGTCACGAACATGTGGGGCCAGGTGGACGCCGCGACCGGCGCGGCGCGCGAAGACGAGCTCAAGTCCAAGCCCGCCTTCTTCCAGCCCGCCCTCGCGCAGGGCGCCACGGTGCGGCGGCACGACGGGACCATCGCGTCCGCGCACGCGATCCTCCGGGCGCTCCTCGGCGCGACGCCGCGCCCGCTGCGGATCCAGCGCGAGCTCGTCGACGAGGGCCGGCGCGTGTACCAGACCGTCGCGGGCGAGGCGCTCCTGCAGGAGCTCGCGCAGCTGCAGCAGCGGCACCGCGCGGAGATGCAGGCGCTCGAGGACGACCTCGCGGACGCGGTGCGGGAGCAGGACGCGGCGGCGCAGCGCGAGCTCGAGGAGGAGCGCGCGAAGGTGCAGGCCGCGCAGGAGAAGCTCGAGGCGGAGAAGCAGCGGCTGCTCCAGCTCAAAGTCGCCGTCACGCAGCAGAAGGCGGCGCAGGAGGCGCAGGGTGCGGCCGACGCGGAGGCCGTGGCGCCTGAAAGGCCTGAGAATGGGGCGGCGGAGCAGCCGAAGAAGAAGGGGCTATGGGCACGGCTCAAGCGTGGTAAATCACGCCGTTCCTCGAAGTCTCGGGCCAAGACTGAGAAAATTTCGTCTCGCAGCGTTCAGGTTCAGACTTGAGAACCTGTGGACCATTATTGCCAGCCTTGTTATGACCCCAACATATCACCTCCTCGAATATTCTCGTAGAGACTGACAGTTGCTGCGTTCTACGGTTACGCGTATTTATCATTATTTCAACCATGAACGTGGTGTGTGATGCGACATAGACTGATTGCCTTCTATTGCTCAGTTGATACAACTACTGTACAGCGAGACATGCAAGACGTGCGAGATATTTACGGAAAAGTAGGAAAGGACCAACAAGGGTAGAAGGCGGTCGAGCGACCCAGAACCATACTGGAGATCAGAGCATCGAAACATATAAAAAGATACTGTGAGGAAATAAACAATAAGGAAAAGGACGAAGGCTAGAACGGTACAAACACACCGTCCAGAAGCTATATAACAAAACGAAGTGAACGATGAAGAAGTGAACGATGAAGATGTAATAAATAGCGAGTACAGCGTGGTGTGGACCGCGTGATACCGACGTGTGAGCGTTTCGTGTACGAACAGACATGGGCGTGTCCTAATCCAATAAATACGATGAGTTGATAGACCTGGCTGCCGCGGTCGGGGATGCGGGTGATGGTACTGAAACATTGCGCAGAGCATGGCGATGGCTACATGGAGATGCGAGAGTGCGAGTTGAAGCGGGTGACGGGCGATAGACTTGCTACAAAGGTGTCGTGGTAGGTCCAAGTGGAGGTAGTCCGAGTTGAAGTGGTCTGAGTCTGCATGCTCCCTCAGAGACGCCGATGCGCGAACACGAGGTGCGAAGTCGGCGGCGGGAGAGGGAAACCAGTAGTATTACATCGCGGCACGCGGCGCATGCTCACACCGAGCTCTTGACGAGGTCAATTCCTGCGCCCAATCCGCCCGCCCCACCGGCCAGCTTCTCACGGCCGCTCCCACTCGCGCCGAGCCCGCGGTGCTCTTCAAATAACCGCCGGCCGACGTCCGCCCGCAGGCTGTTCAGCTTCGACGAGTGCGCGGAAGTCGCGGCCGGCGAGGGTGAGATGTTCAAATACTCGTTCAGGTTGAAGGACCCGCCCGGGGTGTGTGGGTTGCCCGTTCCCGCCGCCCTAGCGTCAATCGTTATTGGCACCGATGCCGCGCGTTCAATGGGCCGAGAGCGTGGCGACGAATGGGCAGAATGCCCGGGGAGGGCATCCGTGGGCGTAGGCGGGGTAACCTTGGGCATCGCCGGGACGTCCAGCAGCGACGTCGTTATGCGGGAGTGCCGATGGTTAGGATTGAGCGGCGAGGACGTCATCGAGGGCGCGCCGACATGTCCGAGGCTGCTCGCACTGGCTGCTTCCCTGTCCGGCTCGGTGGCGACGGTCACAGTTGAGCTGAACCCGCTCCCACCATCGCGCTGGAGCGGCTTGGGCGACGGGCCGCCCCGCTCGTCCGGCCCCGCCGCAGAGCCGGAGAACAGAACGCGGCCCTGCAGACCAGCGTTCCCGCTCAGACTCCGGAACGCCACCTGGTCCAACGCGTCCCTGTCCTTGACGGTGGTAGGGCGAACAGGCGAAGGAGAGGTAGCGAATAGCAGCATGAGATCCGCTGCTTCCGTGTCGCTCGGCGGGTGTGGTGTAGTAGACGTCGACAGGCGACTGGAGGCAGCGTGGGTTGACTGCCCTTTGGGTGTGGTAAGGCCGACGTGTGGAAGGCTTTGGGTCCGCCCATGGCGAGAAGATGAAGGCGGAGTCTTCGAGCGAGAGTATGGGCCGGACGCCGGCGCGGTGGTCCGCGCCGAACTTTGTAGGTAGTGCTGGGAGTACGAGTGTGTAGATCCGCCGTCCGAGCCCGTCGACATGCTCGACCGCGGCGAAGATGCAGCGACCGACATGGATGGGCGCGCCGACATCAGAAGAGATGTTAGTGTAGCAGCAGCCTTCATGTCGTCCTCTGTTTCGGTAAAGCCCTCGGAGCCCAGTGTGCTCTGGGGCGTGATTAACTGCGTTGACGGCGACGGCGCGGCGCGCTTCTTGCCCTTAACGTCCTTTCGACTCTTCGTCTTGGGCTCCTTGCTTGCGGTAGCACGGGCGGTCGACCTTGGTGTTGCCGTTTTACGAGGGGGCGTCGTTTGGCGGGCTTTCGGGGGCGGGGGGAATGGGCGGGTCTTCCGGATTATGGATCGTCCTAGCGCGCTTTGACGGCGGGGGCTGGAGCAGAGAGGAAAACAGGCTCTGTGTCGCCGACGCTGTGACGGGAGGTGGCGGAAGCATTGTCCCCTTCCGCAATGAGGTCCTACCTGAACCGTTGCTCATGGCACTGTTACCATGAGTAGCCGGGTTGTTGTAGTGATTGCTGCCCGGCTTCCCGATCGACAGCTTCAGGGCCGCCGCCTGACCACTCGTCTGAGCTTCAAGGTCAGGAAGCGTGTTGTGCACGAGGTTATTCGTTGCCTTAAACGACGCATACGCGAGTCGAGCTCGAAGACCACGAGCAAGCTGCGGAGTGAGGGGTCAGGTTTATTTCAACATTGTTGTAGGCTTACGCACCTGCGATAGTTCAGCGTTGGCGAGAAGCTTCTGTATAGCCCTTTGCCTCTCTTCCCTCACGCTCTGGCTCTCGTCGTTTGTTGCGATCGGGGCGGTCGACGGCGGGAGTGCGCTTGCCTGAAGGAACTGAGGGCGCGGCGAAGGCGTGGTACCTGACGACGATGGAGCCGTCATCATCAATGTTGGGAAGCCTGTGCTCGTAGTTTGATAAGTTGTCACCGTTGTCGCCACTGTCGTCGTCGTCGGCTGGGGGAAAGCGGGGGCGCGTCGCGTCTGACCGCGTCCACGACGACCCCGGTGCGGCACATTGATTACGCAATACTCCCAGCATCACGTGAGCGCAATTTTGTTACGGTGCCTTTTCCGCTCTGAGTTCCTCATGACTGTTCTCCGCTACATGCCCAGCGTATACTCTTTCAAGGTGTACATATGCGGATCTTCTCTATTTCTTGTAATTTCTGTAGTTTTTGAAAGATATTAGGCACGCTATGTGAAGACCGAGGATCTGCATTCTCCGATTGTGGCAGTATCTACCATCGGATCACGGACCTACCGCTTTGGGGCCTGTTCGCGGAAGAGCCGCTTCGCACTACAGTGTCTTGCAGGCAGTCGGGCGATATTTCACGTTGTTTGTCCCGTACAAATTATTGCCTTATAAGGTTGGGATGATGGGCCAGAAGCGGCGGGTCTCCGGGCGAGACCGTCCAAGTTACCCTAAAAGGCATAAGTTTGTACGGTACAAACAACGCGGAAATATCGCCCGACTGCACTTTTTCCTGCAAGACACTGTAGACGAGCCTACCGAGCTCCGTCGAACTCAGCGAGCCAACACTACACCTGGGCCTGCTCCTGGTCAAGTACTTCTGCTCGGAATCGATGGGAATAAAATCACCAATTCTGAACCCGAAGATATCGCCGTGCGAAAACTACTCCATGCAATCTCACCTGGTGTTCACATGTCATGGTTCGGTAGTAAAGCTTCCGTCAGTGACGATCAAGATACTGGATTACTAGTAGCACCCGTTCTGGTTCAAATGGTATAATACATACAGTTGATAATGATCACCGAGAAAATACGCATGCAGTAAAAGCCTGCACCGCGCTACAAAGTTACATAACAAAGTGAGCGTGCGCTGCGGGTGGGATAGTGCCAGTGTGAAGGCAGACTTTAGACTTCATTCTCTTTCTCAGCGTAGTCGTAAGACACAGCATCTCTCGACACCGCGGCCTTCTGCTCCTCAACAGTCTGGGCCCGCTTGGATCCCAGCAACAATCGACCGCCTGGAGCATCCTGGATAGAGCGAATGGCGACATCACGCTCGAAGAGGTACCGGATGTCCTCAAGAGCATAGCCTCTCGTCTCCGGCAAGCAGAAGTATGTCCAGCCGACCATGATCATGCAGAAGGCACCGAACGTCAGGAAGGTACCGTACGTGATCTTGTTCAGCATGATCGGTGTGAGTTTCGAGACGGTGAAGGAGAACAGCCAGTTGACACCGATGGCGACGGACTGCGACGCGGAGCGGACATGGTTGGGAGCGACTTCTGCAGCAACCACCCACGGCAATGGGCCCCACCCGATGCAGTAGAAGACCGCATACAAGTACACGGCGACGATAGAGACGTAAGATGCTGGGACGATGGTGGACTGTGGATGGAGCGCGGAGAACCCGCCTATCCAGAACATCATGAGGCCTTGGCCCAGTCCACCAATGAGCAAGCAGCGCTTTCTACCCAGTCCTTCCACGGCGAACATAAGGACAATCGCGACGGAGATGGTCTTCACAATCCCGTAGATGCCTGTGGCGAACAAGCCGGAAGTGGTGCCAGATATTCCAAGGCTGGAAAAAATTGTTGGTGAGTAGTAGTTGATGGCGTTGGTCCCGGTGGCTTGCTGGAAGAACATGACGAGGGCAGGAATGAAGCAGCGAAGAGCGGTGGTGCGTGATTCGCACATCATAATTAACTGCTTGAGGATTGGGGTTTTCTCCTTGCCATCGAAGTCGGCCTTGATCTCCTCAAGAGTAATGAGCACACTCTGGTCGTTTGGATGAGCTCCGGATGCCCGAGCTAGCGATTTGGCGGCACGATCATAGTGACCATGCTCGGCGAGCCAGCGCGGTGATTCAGGCTGGAAGACCATGAGAGTAACGAAGATGACACCGGGGACGAGCTGGATGATCAACGGCATCCGCCACTGCATCTCGTCCGCAGGCGAAAAATTCATACTAGCACTGTAATTCACCCAGTCTGCAAAAATATTATGTCAGTTGCACATAGACAAGCTTGCAATATGTAGACGTACAGCTCAGCATGATGCCTATGTTATTCGCCAGCTGGATCATGCCCGTGCAACGACCCCGAATGGACTTTGGAACAGACTCCGAAACGTACGCCGGGATCAAGGCCGACACCATGCCAACTCCCAACCCGGCGAAGAACCGACTGAAGTAGAAGACGCTGAGGGCAACATGTCGGGATGACCCAAGGCCAACGATAGCCTGAATAACACTACCGATGAGATAGATGATGCCAGACAAAACCAGGATTGGTTTGCGTCCGAACGTGTTTGACAAGTAGCCTGTGCCCAGAGCACCGAAGCTAGACTCCCGATCGTCAGCACCGTCATTGACTCAATGAAATTCAGCGACGTACAAGCAACCGCCTTGCAGCGCAGAAACAATATTACCCGAGATATTGGCGTTTGCGGACGCGCTTAGCTCGTTGAGGCCGAAGTAGGTCTTGAAGGATGGAAGCGCGAGTACGCCACCGATGAGGCCTATGTCCCAGCCATAAAAGATGGAGCCCATAGCAGCGGAAGAGGCAATGGCATACGCGTGGCGGTATCGAATAACGTCGTCAAAGTAGCCCATGTTGTTGAACACCGTTCAGGAAAGAGGATATGCAGCTGAAACCTGAGAGGTGCGTGAAGTCAGATCCGTTCGGGTGTCCGTAATGTGAAGACTCCCAAGCTGTAGTTAGCGAAAATCCAACTAGCCTACCCAGTCATCAAGTGAGGAGAGGGATGCTCGTTACCTGCGTGGTCCCGCAATTTGTGCAAACGAGAGCTGATCGCCGTCGAAGGGTCAGGCGCCTACGAGCACCGTGGGGCAAACGCTTGGCACGAACCAATCAGGAGATGACAGAATGGCCGCGTCGGCTGGAGGATCTTTTCAACCCTGGACCTGCTGACTGAGAGTCGTCAAATGCTGCGGTCCGGGAATCGTGTCGTCGCTTTCGTGAACTTTTGTCGCTAGGCGTCGACGATCGCCCATACTCTAGCTTTTTGTTCCCGGACGAAGAGGCCAGCAAAGGGTGTCGAGTCTGTGTCTCTTTCATCTGACTTGGCTCATGTTGGAGGGGGAGTTTACCGTGACGGCGACGCCACGAAGCTAAGACCGTGAGATTTACTTGCTGGATTCGTGTGACGGCCTCAGAGGACTATTACTAAGCAAGATATATAATAGACGCTTCAGCGCTTGGGCGTCGACGACTCAGTCCCGAGAGGCAGAGCCTTTCTGACTCTTGCGCTAAGTACGCTACGCGCATCCCCTCTACTTCACTCAGCTCTTGCCATATTTTTGGCTGACCTCTGCTTGCTTCAAGAAGAATTGTCACCCCAAGTATGACCTCCTATTTGCGCACTTGGATTTCCTCGCAATTCACAACTGCTGAGGTTACCCCCGGTCTCACTATCCCAGAAGCACCCAGCATTATCCCTCCTCCACAGGACGACGAAGACGATGATGACACGGACACGGTTCGAGGGGAAGATGATAACGATGATGCACCTCCAGCATTCCCCAGCCTGAATAGCGCACAACGACTGGATACCGGAAGCAAGCAGTCGACTACCACACCAGCGATCTCCAGTATTCTGAGCAATCCGGATCGAATGCCGCCGCCACCGCTTCCTGGACTGGCCACACGACAGCCAGGGGTACCGAGCCTGTCTAGCTCCTCGGAGTGCCAGCGAGCTCGAGCTCACTGGCTCCTCCACTATCTACGCTGAAAGCTCCCGCGAAGAAGTCCCGCAAGGTTGCTTTGGCACCTGGGCATGGGCCACTTGACTGGGCGAACCTGAAGAAGTCGGGGACAGACCTTCGAGTGCGTGCCAGTCACAACCCATTGCGTTTCACTCTGACCCGAAGCTATGAACTATCAGGGTGTGGAGTCGTTGTTGCGTGTAACGCCCTCTATGCTGAAACTGCACAATAAGAAAGACGACGCCTGGTCTGCGTTCAACGGGAAGGTCTACAATATGACCGCTTACCTGCCATACCATCCTGGAGGAGAGAAGGAGCTCATGCGCGTCGCGGGACGGGATGGGACCAAGCTCTTCTGTGTGTCCTGTTCTGAACCTTTCGCGGATGCCAACCTCTCATCCATTCTCATGCTCTCTCTTAGCTCTGACCCATGCATGGGTGAATGTCGATTATATGCTGGATGGGTGCATGGTCGGCTTTTTGGTGGCCGATTCATAGCATCCTTGGGGGTTTGGACCTCCAAAGACATCCTTGTAATAAACCTTAGCTGCATACATTCATCTTACACCGTATACACTATACTATCCTCACGTACCCAACCCTAATAGTCATCAAATTGCCATAGACCTTGTTCCCCATCTTCAGTTTGCGGAGCGCCGATGCCTTGCGCCGTGTATCACAAGGTTTCACAGCTATCAAGCTGGCTCACGAGCGCTTCGCTTTTTCCTTCCGGCATCTCCTGCGGGAAGCCATGTTGCGACCTCCCACCCTGACCTCTCTCACCTTGTCTCTACCAACTGTGTTCATTGGCGTCCTACTTTGGAACCGAAAAATCATTGATAACTGAACTCATCCTTGCTCCTATCTCATGACGATTTCATCATGCACACAACTCTGCACGCAAACGACGGCTCGAACTCAGAACACAACTTTCCATCCACCTCTGGCCACTACTATGCGAACCGCGGCTACAAGAAACGTGGATCATTCTCTCGCGGACGTGGTCAGTTTCCCTACCGCAAGGGAAGTGGCTCATACCAGCGGAGAGAGGTGAAGGAGGAGCCTTCAGACCCGGGGCCGTCCTTGCTGCACCGAATAGATGTAGAGCCCAGCTCGTTGCTGAGTCGAATCAGCCCTACCCGCGTCGCCCGTACACCTCCTCCACTTTCTCTTGCAGACCGCCTCGCTGGGCCGTCAAGGGCTGAGGCGTATAGCAGGGGAGCGAGCAATCATGAGGCAGATGAAGACAGCATCGCGAGCTCAACGAACAGCACACCACAGAAACGCAAATCCATGAACGATATTCTTGTGAGTTGACCGAGTTGCACTTCGGCGATGCGGGCACTGATGGGAGCGATGTAGGCAGAGCAACTCATTGCATCTGCTCTCGCACAAGGGAAGCTGCAAATAGAGAACGGTGGCCGGTCGGAATCGCCTACTTCTGAAGCAGCAGTCGACACCATCTTAGGCGATGAAGATGAACGTGAACGCAGCCCTTCGCCTCCGATGCCCGACCACACTCTCCGCGAGGGCAGCGCAGGCGTATCATCTCAACCAGCTGCGACATCATCCCGTTCTGCTAGTGTAGATAGGACGACACTCATCGAACAAGCCAAGGCACTACTTGTGCCCATCATCATGCAGAATGCACGGCTACGAGATCCGGACGCAGAAACCTCTGTACTGAAGGAGAGAGTCATGTCACTTATCACCGATGATCAATGTCTCCAATTCATGAAGTTTGCCAAAGATTTTCGTGGCCAGCGGGATGGGAAGCAAGCTGAGGGGTAGTCAGATGGGTCTATTGGCGATGATGCAGAGCACGGTTGCGGGTAAACCTCCCGGCATGATTGCTACGAGTATCCGAAGTTCGAACCCCGTATCGTTTATTCAAGGCTCATCCGACAGTTCTGGGTTGCTGCAGAAAACTCGGGAGCAGAAGAAAGAGTCTATGGACGACAAACAGAGCATACATAGGGACCGCCGAAACTCGTCGGGTTTCACGACGGATGGAGGAAGCACGTTGAGAAAGGAATCCATTGGCGAGGTGTCAGGGCCGCACGCAAGTGCCACAACGCTACCGGCAAGTGACAGTGGGTCCACCTTGAAGAGAGCCAGGGAGCATAGTCCGCAGACGGACGAGTCTGCCCGTCCAAACAAGGCGTTGCGGCAGACTTCGTCAATCGGCGATGGCGCTCCCAGCACTTCGCGGCCGCTCATCAAACGGTCGCAGAGCAGTCCGGCAGTCGACGCCTGACCGCTCTCTGACGTCCACTGGTTCTCCGTCGCAAGCATTCAAGGAGCCCCCGAATGCGCCCCGAGCTATGCGAGCAAAGTCTAAGTTACGTTCTCAGTCACCCGGAAGGAGGAGTTCTTCGATGGATCTTGGCAGCGATCCTATCCGCCGTCCTTATTCCACTAACTTTTCTAGCGTAACGACAGCGGCGTCGGTGAGCACAACTGTGCGACCGCCTCAAATCACTGCGGCGTTGCTACCGTCGTCTTCAGCGACATCTTCTATGTCTTCCGAACAACGCCCATCTGGGCTTCTTAGCGTTGTGGGGAATTTGAAGTTTGGCCACTCTCCGTCGCCTGGGATGTCGGATATGGATATCGACACCGCACCAGCTACTCCGGCAAATGGTCCTTCGACAGTGCTACCTACGGAAGCGTCGGCCACGTCTGTTGCAGCGACTGCTGGGCAGATAATGGCGAAGTCTCGTGAAGGTCCTGTGCTGACCAGTCCAGAAACGGAGCGTACGGAAACCGATGAATGGCCTTCCTCTCTTCCTGTTATTTTTACGGCATCGAATGCTGCCACGAGTGCCCAGTCAGGAACGATACCAAATTCGTCGGGAAGTGTAGCTGAAGATCGTATGGTCGCCTCTACCGCTCTATCTTCCGTTACGGGATCGTCTGCAGCATTACCAGCGGGAAATGATCCTAGCGTCGTAGCTATGACCCCCAGGCATCGGATGTTACCATCAATACCTCGCTTGATTCAGGCCTTCATCCTGTACCGAGTGGACCCTCCATTACACACACAATGTCTCCGCCTAACGAACTTGGCTCTGGATCTCTCCCTCCTCCTACGTCTAACCTTGCAGCAAATCAACTCCAGGATGTTTCACGTGTATCATCTAGTACAGCGGAGAGTCATGGCCGGATCGAGAAACCCTCTCAGCCTAGTAGGAACGCGCGCATACCGCTGTCTGTCACCATCCCCGAGGCTGGAACCGCCACAATAAGCGCGTCTGAACCGAAAACAGAGCCGCTCTTAGCCTTGTCAAGTGTGGGATTGCTCAGCACTAGCTATTCCCTGCCAGGATCTCCAACCGACCTTTCGTGGAGCCTCAAGAACGCCGAAGCTATGGAAGCACGGAAGGCACTCAAGAGGGGAAATCTCAGTCCTGAGGAGCTCAGTCGCTGCCAAGGTCTCGTCGAATGGCAACGAATAGACGGCCGGGATCGGAAACGCATCAACAAGGAGAGGAAGAAACAACAGACGCGTACACCTTCGGGTGCGCAGGGGTCAGCACATTCGCGGACGGCGCCGACCAGCTTCACCGGACAAACAAGCATCAAAGTGGAAACTCCAGCGCCGGTCCTCAATATTCCAAAGGTCGGGCTGGGGATACAGGTAGCTGACAAGGCGCTCCCGTCGGAATCTGTACCGGCGACCGCGTCAGTGGAAATGCCGCATGTTGAGACCGCCAGTGGCGATGAAGTGGTTTTGCCACCGGAGGGTGGAAAGCCTATACGCGAATTATCCGCTGCAGCAGGCGAGCCGATGCAAGTGGATGGAGACCGTAAGGACAAGAAGCCTTTGGACGAGGATGTGCCTGAAACGAGCAAATCTAAACATGCCGCACAGGAGCAGCCGATGACAGGTGTGGAGGACGATACCAGCGCAACTGACGTATCTGTCATGCACCCGGTTGCTGAACCGGTTATCGAAACCGTCGGCATACCTCGAAAGCCAGCGGGATCACCACAGCCCGCCGCTCTCGCAGAACGTCGTCTTCCCGCTCTGTGTTTCGCAGAACTTGGCAAACCTCAGCCACAGGTGCTCGAGCTGCCTTTCACTGTCGACATAGAGCTTGCCGACGCTGTTTGCCGGTGGACCCAGCGGCGAAAGACCTTCGAGTACGTTGCATGTATGCTGTTTGGCAGCTCCATCTTACCTTTTTTTCGCCAGCCGCTCGGCTCTGCATGTGACGTTCCACCTGCTATGTCTCCCTGTCGCTGAAGTTCAGCGGGTGCATGAGAGCACTGACGCATCCGTATCACCGGAAGACTTTGCGCGCCGGATTCGAAGCATAGACACCAAGTGGCCTCGCCGTGGGCAGCTCATGGTCACTCTGAATCATGACACCGACTCGGAGGTGACTTGGCTTCCGTACAAACTAGTACGTTCCGTGAACGTCGCCTCCTTACCATAAATGCTCACTCGCTTGCGTAGAACCCTGGAGACGGGCCTCTCGACATCACCGCGCATATCATATCTGGGCAGAACACGGTCCGACTCGTCCAGCTGGCAGGACTGGCCGACCGCGTCTTCATACTTTACATCGGCGTTCCATCCGCCGAGGAGCAGGACGAATTCATCCCAGTTCAGAGCTGGGACCGTTGGGCGAGTAGCGTGCAGCTACCGGCCTCCGCGAAGACACAGGCTCTCTCCACATCTACGCATACTCCGCCGACCTCAAGCCCGTAATTATCGTAATTTATCATTCTCATGCAGATTTCTTGGCCGCGATATATTCTTCATGTCCTGTACTCACTTCGTATTGTAATCCAATACTGCTTCAACCATCACCTCACTGGAGTAGCAGCAACCTGTATGATCATTGATGATATTGAGCTCTGCGGTTTACGAACTTCGCCACAACCACGCAAATGCAATTCTTTGTGCAATGTCGGTGAACATTGTCACAGTCGTCAATGCATCGAGTTCGTGCTGTACTCCGTGGAGGCTGATGCCCGTATGCATGCTGCGCGCCACAATCTCATCTCGGATGCACTCATCACTCCCGTTGTGTGCCGTTGTTGGACAAAACACATCTCGCAGACCGGTGAGGCCTTGTTTGATCCTGTGGGTCTGGATCGCGGAGCTGATATTCAACAAAGTAGAGCGGAGATTACAAGTCGGAGAGTATCTGGCAAAGCAAGAGAGCGCTAGCAAAATGAGAAAACTTAGACAGAGAAGGAAACAAAACACAGCTGATGGGTATTGGTCAGTATCCCCACAGGAAGCGTATGGTGTAGAGCACTCACCAACGGGAAACAATATTCAACCAGAACCCGTAAATGAGAAGGCGGCCATGTGAACTACTGCGGGCTGAAACGACAGCCTTGAGCATGGTTCTCCATGGTCTCCTTGCGAGTGTACAGGCGATTACAATGAGGGCAAGGAAACTTTATACCTTCTGTAACGGGATCGCTTGGTGAGTATCTCAAGTCAAGAACCAAGATGTTGAAGACACTCACTATGAATGGACTCGTCGTGCCTTTTTAGGTCCTGGGGGCGGCCAAACGTGCTGGCGCATCGTCTACCTTCCGAGTCAACGTACAGACACGGTATTGGCTTCGCCTTCTTCACTGCCTTGGCCTCGGCGTGCGTTCGCTTAGCTTGAGGTGTCTCGTCCGAGCTCTCCAGGTC
Organism: Terana coerulea; assembly: GCA_024811115.1. Classification (NCBI taxonomy): domain Eukaryota; kingdom Fungi; phylum Basidiomycota; class Agaricomycetes; order Polyporales; family Phanerochaetaceae; genus Terana; species Terana coerulea. The sequence goes on from JAKOGH010000905.1 coordinate 117,412, forward strand.
TGCTTTGCGCTTTCCCAAGGCACTTGCTACTAGCGGCGGAGGGTGAAACCAAGGCTGTCGCGCCAGAGTCGATTTTGGATGACCCCGCCACAGGGTACCCCAGCGGCGATGATCCGACTGCTGGTTCATGGCCGTACGGTGGTGCACATTGGTTTGGGGTATGGTCGAAGCCAGAGGTGGTGTCCCAAAAATCGTCCTGTGGCAGCAAATCCGAGGCTGACCAAGCTGACCAGTTTGTCCCAAGTGCAGGCTGTTCTTCCTTGTGCGATCCCTGAGCGGGTAAGATGGCAGAGCTGGACCCTGATACGTAGGAAGCCGCACATGGCCAGCCGGAGAACGACAGAGGGCTCTGGCTGGATGGGCCATCATGCCGAAGGCGCTTGACAGAGTATTCCTCAACCTTCGGCTGGCGTTCGCGCTTCATTGGCGAGCAGTGTGTGCTGCCAAATAAGCTCTCCTCGTCATGCGTGCCTGACTCTTCGCATCCCACGGCTGCCATTTGACTTGATCCCTGGATCGTCAATGCTTCTGTTGTGTAACTGGGCGGTTTGATCTCGAAAGTCGAGGCGCTGTTTGCCGGACAGAGACCGCATGGAGCTGCAGGTGGGGGCTCCTCAAAAGCTTCGGGCGAGTTGATCCTGTCGGCGGCGGACGTGGCGAGTTCTGACCCCAGAGGGCCCCTTGCACAGTTTCTTCGCGAGGTTGAAGCAAAAGTCGGGGTCGTCAAGGGCTCGTAAAAGTAGCAATTCCGCTGGGGGAGAATACCAAGGAGCCGGTGACGGCGTTGCCGCTAAAGAGACTGAGTCTTCTATTGTGACAGTGCCGTCATATGCAGCTGGGTTTTCTTCCACTTTCGTGCTCGAGGAGCTTTCTGCGTGAGGGGAAGCAGGCGGAAACACGACAGGTGCCGGGAATAGTGTGGCGGGGACGTTGGTGTTCCCACCAGTTGTTCCAAACCATGGTGAGGTATCCTCCGGATGCATAGACGGCCAAATCGTATTGTAGTAGAGATCATCGAGTATTCCCTGGAAGTCTGGGTCAACGAATCAGCCCTTTTGTTCGGCAAGCGAGAACGTAATGATGACGCACCTGATGATTCCATGCGCTCTTCCCACGTATGAAATGGCCGTTCTTGGTACAGCTCGCTGTAGTCTGCTTCCATGTTTTTGCGGCGGGACAGAGGTGGGAGAGATGAGTGAAAGGAGCTGGGTAGAGGCAAGAGCGGGTGTGCTGCAGTGCATTTTGGAGGCACCTGAGTGGTATATCTCGGGCGCGCGAAGGAGTACTTCTGGCACGTTCCTCCACGGCACCAGTCGCTAGTGCGCAAAGGGGAATGTCAACCCTTACTGCGTATGTTAGAAATGCATTGAAGAGCTTAGAATGCCTACTTACTCATTAGTGAACTCGCACCGCTTCCTGCCTCTATGTGGGTCCGAGGCCCTGATCATGGCGGAGCCACGCAACCGACGCCCGCCAGGAACTGCCCTCGCTTATTTTAGAGGCTGAGTAGTCCCGGAATCCGGCCAGCGTGACTACGTCTCCATACTCTGCGGAATGGTGGCGTCGGGACTGCCTAAAACGAGCTCGGCGGCCTGTCGGCGGCTGTGTCCGAGCAAGCGGGCGGGCGGGCGGGCTTGGACTGCAAAGCGATGCGCTCGGCGGCGGGGTACAAGACGCACCAGAGTTGGCATACCAAGCAAAAGAGAGTTGCAAGACACGCTACTAAGAGCAATTGCCCATCAGCATCCGAGTCCAGACAAAAGCAACGTACAATAGCCTGGGTACTTACTTACGGCATCTCGACAGCGTGGCGGAATATGGCCTATACCCGGCTAACTCTGTCATGTCTGACCAGACTCAAGTAGAGGCAGTAGAGCCAACTTCAGAACTAGAGTCTAGTGTCCACATAGTTGTCTGGTGTCGTTGAAGTTCAGAGTCAAGGGCGTCGTCGCCATTTAGCTTTACGAAATGATGTCAAAATTTCGGCGTCAAAGCCTCCGCTTGCCATATATGGATTGCCATGCGACCGCACCATGACCGAAGCCACCCGTTTGACGGCATGAAGCAGAACCTCAACAAGTATGTGATTGTTATGATAAATTCGCACAACCATAACGATATTGCGGTAGCGGGAGTGGTGCTGATTGAACAATGCATTGTAATATACAGTAAAGTTGGTCGTATGAAAATGAGGGGCAGCTCTAAGTAAGCAAACTGTAGATGGTAAGCGTAGTAAGCTATGGAAACACAGGGGTGCGACAGGACAGCGTAGAAAGCAAATTATGAATCATCCAATTCATTAGTAATTGAGCGTGTCCTTCCACTTTTCCGCGATCGGCTCCCCGGCGAAGACTTCCCGCAGCACCTCCCGGACGTCCTCGACGTACACGAAGCGGATGCCCGTCTTCACGCTGTCCGGGACGTTCTCCTCTATATCGGGGCGATTGGCTTCGGGTGCGATGATGGTCTTGATGCCGGCGCGGTGGGCGGCGAGGATCTTCTCCTTCAGACCGCCGACGGGGAGAACTTGGCCGACCAACGAGATTTCACCAGTCATCGCTACACATCCTCGTATAAGACCAGATGCGTGTCATCATAAATGTAGAGACATACCAATATCGGGGTTGACCTTTGTCTTCGTGAACAGCGACACGAACGCCGTCAACAGCGCTGTACCGGCACTCGGCCCCTCCTTGCCAATGCTACCCTCAGGCATGTGAACGTGGATGTCGCGGTCGTTGAAGATTTGCTCATCAGCGGTCGCAGCGATCCCAAGCTCAAACGCATGGCTCTTCACGTAGCTGAGCGCAATCTGGGCGCTCTCGCGAATGACCTCGCCAAGTTTTCCGGTCAATTGGAGGCCACCTTTGCCAGGCATAAGCTGCGAGAATCGGGTCAACAACTTTACGGTAATGCACTGGGATGAAGCTTACAGTAGCTTCTATGGGCATGACGGCACCCGATCCGTTACCGAGGTACCCAAGACCGGTGCTGACACCGTGCGGAGGCGGCTTGACGTACATCCTGTCCTTGTAGTACACCGGAGGACCGACATAATCCTTCAAGTTCTCGGGCGTTATGCGGACATGTACGGAGTCGGGGATTACCATCGGCTTGCGCGCAACCGTCGTGACTTCGATTTCCTTCTCCTCTCCCTGGGTCTTGGGCGTGGCAGTCTCGGGCGCGGAAGGCTCGTTCACAGGAGGCTCGACTTTGTCGACAACGTTTGTGGTCTGGCCCTCAATGTTCTTGGCCTCTTCACTTGAAGTCGCTGCAGCGGGTTCCGGGAGAACGTCTTCACCAAGGTCCTGAACGAGCTTCAACGCAGCCTTGCGGTAGATCTTGTCGATGTGCTTCTTGAGATTACGGACACCACTCACGGCAGTAATACTTGATCAGCACGTCGACAACGGCCGGGTCAAGCTGAACATCCGCATCCTTGAGACCAGCAGACTCCCTGAGCCTGCGGCGCAAGGTACTGTTCCGCAATGCGGGCCTTCTCCTCGGAGACATATCCACTGACTTCGAGTACTTCCATACGATCCAACAGAGGAGCAGGGATAGTGTCGAGCATGTTGGCGGTGCAGACAAACAATACCCGAGATAGGTCGACTGGGACATCCATGCTAGGCTTCTGTCAGTAGTGGAAGTGGCGATATCGCGGAGAATACGCACTAGTGATCCAAGAACGCGGTATTCTGTTCAGGATCCAGCATCTCTAACAATGCGCTGGAGGGGTCGCCATTGTGTCCGCGACCAATCTTGTCAACCTCGTCGATGAGCACCAGCGGGTTCTCGGTGCCAACGCGCTTCAATGCCTGAATGATCTTTCCAGGGAGAGCACTGTTCCCGCTCTGTCAGCGTGGATGGAGCTAAAGCAATGGTTGTGTTTGACATACCCGACATATGTGCGCCTGTGACCCTTAATCTCCGCAACGTCCGTCAAACCACCCACTGAGAAACGGAAGAACTGCCTATCGAGGGCGCGTGCGATTGACTTGCCAATCGAGGTCTTTCCCACGCCGGGAGGACCGACGAGACAGATAATCTTGCCCTCGACTGTACCGCGAAGCTTCCCGACAGCAAGGAACTCCAGGATGCGGTCTTTGACATCCTTCAAGCCGTAATGATCTTCATCAAGAACCTTTTGCGCATGTGTGATCGAGTAGTTCTCCTTCGGAGTGTTGTCCCCACGGGATCTGCAATGCGAGTGGTAAGCAACGGACGTACACCAGATAGGACGAAGGGACGTACTTGAGTAAGCCAATCGAGATAGTTTCGGGTAACGTTAGCTTCCGACGCAGCAGGCTCCAAATGTTGCAACTTGTTGAGTTCCTCATCGAAGACCTTCTTGACCTGCTCTGGCATCTTCAGCGACGCAGCCCGCTCTTTGTACTTCTCGATCATCTTGTCCTTTCCGTCAGACTCCATGCCCAGCTCCTTCTTGATACCCTTCAGCTGCTCCATAAGGTAGTACTCGCGTTGCCGCTTCGCAATCTTGCTATCCACATCGCGAGAAAGCTTGCTTTGCAGCTGTGCGTTGATGAGCTCTTTCTTAAGGACCAAAAGCGACTTCCGAAGGCGATCATCGACGACCAAACTCTCCAGGACGTCTTGCAGCTCCTGAACCTCACCGGTTGAAACGGCGGCGGCGAAGTCGGCCAGTTTGTCCGGTTCGTCAAAGACGTTGGCGGCGACTTGGCTGATCGAGAAGTTCGTGATTTGGTCGCGGAAGAGAGGGTTCAGCTGGGCGATATCCTTGAACACGGAGACGATCTCCGACATGAAGGCGCGAATGTACTGGTCGTCCTTGTTGTACGGTTGCGTAGCGAGGTTCTCGACACGTACGACTGAGATATCGTAGTTCTGCAGGAACTGGGTTTGCATAATAGCGTGACCAGCAGCGTCCGTCTCCTTTGCTCCTGGTTCAGGTGTAGCAGGCGGGGTAGGAAGGCCTTCAGCATCCGATTCTTTGGGCTGTTCCAGCGATTGCTCCTCCTGCGCTGGTAGCGGTTCGACATGCGCAGTGGTGATTGAACCTCCAGCCTTCACCAAGTCCGTGATCTTGATTCGCCGGTGGGGATAGAGCACGGCCGTAAGACCTTCCTCATGCTCACCATCCTTGCCTCCTGGACCTGAGTTTGCGGCGAAAACACTTGTAATCTGGGCGAAGACTCCAACCTGGTGGACCGAATCGATGCTGGTGATAACATCGCTATCTGCATGTTCGTCCTTGAGCAAGAATGCACCGAGGTATGGCTGACCGCGCTTCATCATCTCCTTTATGGCGGCAACGACTGCAGGGTTACGAACAACAACGGCCTTGTAAAATCCGGGGAAGAGTGGACGACGAGCGATAGGAAGAGCGAGAACCTGAGGGTAGATTTCCGGGATAGACTGCTTGGATATCTGCGTAGCGGCTTGAGCGGGCGGGTCAGGAGGTGGTGTTGGTGGAGGCGGAGGGGCGAGTCTGATTGATTGCCGTCTGAGCCGTCTCCTGAGGACGACCCGGACGACGACGGAGGCGCAGACGAGCCTGGAGGTGCCTGCGAGTCCTCCGGGCTGTCTAGCCGCACACCTGTCGGCTCCTTTGGTTCATGCCCCTCTCTTCCCTTCGCCGCAGCTTCCAACGACGCCTGCGGCTTGTTGACCCATCTCGGGTAGAATGCAGGTTGCGTGGGCTGGTAGTCGGTGACCGTGGACGTGTTGAAGCGTCTCCGCTGTCGCACGACCTGAACCACGGAATGTGAAGGACCTGCTTCGGCGAGAACGTGTCTGTTACATGTTCTTGACGCCGCTGAAGTCGTTGACCTGATGAAAGCGAATACGTTCATGCACGCCCGGGCCGTGGAGGTTGCGCAGAGCGAGTGAGGGTGCGGAACAAGAGTCGAGCTCGGTGACGAATGCTCTAAATTCCGCTAGCGCCCGTCCCCGAGGATTATCAATCCGACGCCACAATCTTATCTTCTTGGTAAGATCTTGCTTATCTCTCATGATCATTTACTTATGCTACTTACCTCCATTCAAAATTACTTACTAGATTACTGTACACGCCTTGAACAGATGTCATAACGCTTCCGCTGATGCCAATGTATTCCATTCCGGGCCCAGGAGTTCGTAGCAGTATGCGTTACATACACCGTCTTCTTACAACTCCTTCCAGTTGTATGCATCGCTCCAAGCCAACGCAGCCTTGTAGAGCGCGAGTTCATCGTGGAACCGTCCGACGAGCTGCATACCAACCGGTAGCTTGAGGTCTTCGGGTCCTTCAGGTGGCGGGAGCATACCACAGGGGATGGACAAGGCAGGGTGCCCGGTGAGATTGAATGGTAAAGTGTTGGAAGTGAGACCGTCATAGTCCTTCAGGTGAACGAGCGGGGCAGCGTCTTGCGGCTGTAAATATATGTTAACGTTGAACTTGCGCGAATGGAATATTCAATCAACACCCACCAGCAGCTTCTTAGCCACCCACGGCAACGTTGGCATGACAAGGATATCGACATCCTGCAGCACTTTATCATAGTCGAACTTCAGCTTACGCATGAGGTTATGGATCTTTCCGTCCAGCTATTGCAGAAATCATTCCTCAGCAGCGACTTGAGGAATGAGCGTACGACGGAATGGCTTACCTGGGGATAGTTTTTCTCTGCGTATGCTCCAGAAACCATGTACGACGCAGCGACGAACCACAACTTGTCGAATTTCTCCTGACTCCAAGGCATCAACCGCTCTGTAAGGTCCGTCATGTGAATTTGACGAGTGCTCGTGTGGCGACCTAATAGCGAGTTCGCCGCTATGCTGCAACTTTGTTAGAATTTTACATGCACTGCACCTGTGACCGAACCTACCGGTGGACCCGTCCTAATATAGGCACTTGCGTATGCCCAGGTACACTCACTTCCACAATCTCGGCTCCCAGCTCCTGAAACTTCTGAATCGCCTCCCTCACACATCTTGCTACACGGGGGTCCATCGCTTGGAAGGTCTCGCCTTCCTTCAAGACTCCGATTCGCATCTTCCTAACCTCACCCGGCGCTTCACCCGTACCCTTCACGGGTACGCTGAGTAGTGCGCGTGCCGTCTTCGCTGCTTGTAGAAGGGATACGTAGTGCGGGACCTGGTCTGGGAAAGGCGTCCCAGCAAGCTGACGATCGTCCATCTCGTCAACACCCGCAATGGCCTGTAGAAGCAAAGCGTTCGATAGCACGTCCCGCGACATCGGCCCAGTATGGTCCACAGTGGTTTCGCTGGAGATGATGCCCGTGTAAGGGACAAGCCCAAACGTGGGTTTCAACCCGACTATGCCACAGTGGGAAGCAGGCTAACAAAAGATGAGTGAAGTGACGGGCATGCCAAATAGATGACCTACGATACGAATAGAGCCGCCCTGGTCACCGCCGATACCGAGGTCTGCTTCACCCAAGGAGATGAGAACACCGCACCCGGAGGTGGAGCCCCCCGCTGACCGCGTTTTGTCGTAAGGATTCCCTACGGGTCCTGTCCCAGCGGTGTTGGACACGCCATACGAGCAGACTGCGAACGATGATCAGAACACTTCCTGCATAACGCTGCCATGGCTCACAATTCTCGCATGTCGCTTTCCCTACGATCTAAAACGGTCATGAATAAGACTCCTCCCATCGCTATGAGGATATACGCACTGCTCCACCAGCCTCCAGAACACGCGTGACAACTGTGGCGTCCGTCTGAGGGATCCAGTTCTCAAACACCTTCGTACCAAACTCGCACGGCACCCCAGCGAGGCATATGTTATCTTTCAGTACAATCTTCTGGCCTGCTAAGACTCCGAGCGATAGCTCTTCTTCATTCGCGCTTTGAACGGTAACCTTGTGAGCCCATGCATTGTGCGGATTCTCTTCAGGAGGCGGCCGAGAGATGTCTTTGCGCGGGAAGCGTTCCAAGTCTGCCTGAGGCACAAAATCTGACAAGCCAAAGATAAGAGGTAAGATGAAAACATAAAGTACGCTGCAGCGCACCTTCCATGGCCAAGACTTGTTCCATGCCCTCCCGCGCCGCCTGTAGCATCACTGTGAAATCGGCTTCCCATTTCTCGGGAACTTTGACTCCTAGAGTCGAAGCAGAATGCTGCAGAATCTCCTCTGTAACGGGCGGCGCGTGCAGATCGCTTGCGTTGCCGTTGGGCATGGCCACAGGCTGTTATGTTGAGAACTCTTCGAACTTCGCGGTTAGAGAGCAAGGTAGAATTGCCTAGAGAGTACCCGTGCGCAGGAAAGCCTAGTATGTCATATAGCACCACTGAGCCATAGCCTGGGCTCTAATCAGTGTATTGCAAGGCTTCTAGGGATAAGGGACTCACTTGTTATCGTCCTGTCCTGGGAACCTTTCCAAGGATAGGGATAGCGGAACCAATTCGGAAAGAAGGATTTCCAGCGCAGTCATAGGTATGTAACACATTCTTCAGCAGCATCGGGTGGTGTACTGCGTGTAGTGGGTGCGGACGGGTGGCGGAGAACGTTAATAAATTGCAGAGGAATTGAGAGCGCGAGATGACGGAGGGAACAAAGCCAGATAGGATATGAGCCGAGTAAGAAACTGAATAGTAGACCGTAAGCGGGAGGATCAGAAGCTCAGTAAACAGAGATAAGCATGGTAAGCCAGGGTAGTATGACCTTTTCTAACGCATGTAAGCGCTGTGGCGCCCACGGTGAGCAGGGAAGCGCCCGATCGCCTCTGGGCTTGCCCGACGGACTCGAAATGACCGGGATATTGCAGCCACCCTCCCGCTCCCTGCTTTCAACAACCAAGCAGTCAAAGCCTTGTGCTGGACCTTCGAACACTTCACTCAGCCCCTTTCAGCTTATATCGACCAAGAAATCTCGCCAAGCGACCCCGTCTGAAGAGCCCGCTTCGTGAGCGTTCCGCGTCCTGATGTCCGCACCGCCAATTCTCCCACAAGCCAGAAATGAACGGGCAGATCTCAGCTCAGCGGAGAAGGCCCGTAAATCTCACTCCCGGACATCTTCGACGACTTCCTCTGCATTTTCCCATGGCGGCTTGAGGCAGGTCAGGCAGCCAGGGCTTCCTGCAGTCGCGTCGAGCTCGAAGACGTCCCTGTCCGCCGCGGTCTTCATACCCATGTCTTCTGAAGCAATACCGAACAACGACAGGCTCTTTCCGACGTTTCAGGCGCACCTGTCGGACGGCACATACGGCGGAAACTATGTGTCGAGTGCGGAGAAGTTGGCGGGATGGTTGAGCAAGGACAAGGCGTACTATGCAGCTGCACGCCCTTGGGTGAGTTGAAGCCTTCTTGCAGCGATTGACTGGCGAACTGAATTGTCTTTAGATTGTGCTACTCCTCGAGGTAAAGCGAGTAGAACATGTAGAAGCGTCAGATGAAAGCTGACTACCTCATGCCAGACAGCACAGATGACAATTCGAAGAGTGGGCTTAAATCACTTGCCGAAAAACCAGGCCTTCCATATCACTCAATGTCCCGCAGCCCTCGATTATTGGGCAATTCCGTATGTCAAGCTCGTGCGATCCATGTACCCGTTCAGACATTTCTTCACTGAAGCGGTGCTTCGACGTAAGCACATGTTTGGCGACTCTGCACATCTCCTTCATTGACAATCATATGCGCGTTATTCTAGCAAGACTAGAAGCTCTGATTCAAAGTATTGAAGTGCACAGACCGACGCCAGCACCCCTCTACATTCCTTCCGCGTCGACCGCGCAACCACAGTCCCGTTCTGCAAGCAGTTCCACCATGCCTTCACCTTCACACCCCGTCGCCCTCAGTCCCAGCGGTACACCCATACCTTTCGCATATCTTCAGCATGCGAAGCCGGCCAGTCCTGCTACGGTACAATCTACGTCGTCCTCTCCAGCTTCGCAATACCTAGTAGGAATGCAAAGACCTATGTCTTCGCCTGTTTATCCACCACCCGTTCAGGGTGAACCTAGCCAGTTCATTTCTCCCGTCGTACCCAGTCCCAGACAAGCCGGCTTTGGTTCTGCAGGTCAGCGGCAGCCCACTCCGTTGTCGCGTCCCGGTAGTAGCAACTCCGTCGCGTCTCACTCCGCTATGGGACCTCCCTTGGCCACGATGTCTCCGGCTTCTACCGTACCTTGGGTGAGTGCACCGGCACCCTTGCCCGTGGCATCTATCTCTGCACCTGTACCGTCCGCCGCCGGTCCGACTGCGAGTACAAGTGTGTCTGCGCCTGTCAAACGGAAGGCAAAAACGAAGAGAAGTCTGGGCGTTGACGACTGGTTGACGGCTGATGTCGACTGGTATGTGGAGCACAAGGGCCAGGAGACAAGGAAGTCTAAGGAGACGCAGAAGGACGACGTGGCTACGGCAGTTGTCCCAGGCCGTATGGGATCGAATGACCAAGATATCACACCTGTGCAAACCGAGCTGCATAGCCGCCCCCCGCCGTCAAATAGCCCAGTAGAAATGGCAAGCTCTGTGCAGATAAGGCCGGAGGAACCCCCGGAGCGACCTCCAGAAAATTCGACTGCTATGCAAGGTACCCTGCCTGCTCATTTGGCACCGGCGGCGGCGGAATCAGGAGACCACGCAGCGGAGCCGGGTACAGAGACACAGCTGGATCGGATGCAGGTAGATGGACAAGTCGAACCTGTAGACCCTGTAGTCGAAGAATCACCAACTTCGGGCGTCGCACCGCTCAGTTCTACGGATGCTGGGAAAGAAGACATCTTGAAACTACCTACCGCGGATGAAATCCGCGTGGACGACGCGTCTTTATCTGGCGCATTCCAGGCAGTGCCTGAGCAAAATAATAATCCCTACGCAATGCTTCCCCCGGTCTACCTTCCAGATATCGACGTACCCGGTGGAGGGATCCCTAGGGGCGAATCAACGGTTGTGCCTGAGACCACCACCGAGCAGGTCCCTGCCACGGAGCCTAAAGAGGCACTTCCCCGCATCTCCGATTCTGTATCTAATCTCCCCGTCGTCCATCTTCCTGACATTGATGTGCCCATGGGGACCATCGCTGAAGACGAGGAAAGGACTGCACACGTTCTTCCTGTCTTTCACCCTCGGGACATAACTGTGCCCTCGAGAACTATCCCTGAAGATGAGGAACGGATTGCACACGTTCTTCCTGTTTTTCACCCTCGGGACATAACTGGGCCCTTGAGAATTGTCCCTGAAGACGAGAAGAGGGTTACACCTGTTCTTCCCGTTTTCCACCCTCCGAGCATAGATGTGCCCCGAAGAACCGTCGCTAACGACGAGGAAATGGTTGTACCTGAATCTAGCATCGAGGAAATCCGTGCAACAGAGCCTAAGGATACAGTGACGCCCAACTCCTCCGACCCTGCACCGCACACCAAGTTTGCACAACTCAGCATATCGCCGTCTTCCCAGGTATCCGCAAGTACTCCTCATGCTGACCTCGCGAAGACAGAGCCACCAAAGACGAAGAGCGACGTGCCATTAACCCATTTGGACGTTGCGCAGCCGTTTACGCCTACGACTGCATCTGACTTAGGGCCAGTCGTAGAGCCTGCTGCTACTGCTTCTCCTGTGTCAGTGCTTGCCCCTGACAATGTCATTGCGCCTACCCCTGCCACTATACCACCGGAAGCGCCTGTCTCACGCAACACTCCGGTACCGTACCCTGAAGTTATGGCCAATGCAACAGTATTCGTCGCTGTCCCTACGCCTCCTGCTCGTGCGTATCTTCCCATCGACGGTGAAGCTCAAACTTCCGTGCCGGTCAGCATTGCCGTATCCAGCTCTGAAGCGAAGGCCCCGGAGAGTGCGCCTACCTCCGGGCCCACTCCCACTGTGAAACCATCTCCGAAGAAGAAGAAAGGCCCGCCTGGTATTCCAGCTTCAGTGATGAGCTCCAAAGCCCAACATGATGAGCCCCCAGCCACGTCTTCCTCGTCGGTTTCGAATCTGAACACGGAACCTCTAGAGTCTTCCCTTATCGACACAACCGTCCGAATCTTCCTCCACAGTCAGGCCCGTCGGTTATGGGCAAGAAGAAAGGACCACCCGGCCTGAAGGTGCCACCTTCGACAGTGTCTCCGCCTGGTCCCAATTCAGCGCCTGTTCCGCTGTGGCAGGCAGAGGCAGAGGCTATGGATGCGCTTTCCAGCAGCTTGCGGGCGCTTCACAGTAGCGACACTGAAGGCGAGGCGACGTTAGTTGCATCAGGTGTTATTTCCAGGACGTCCAGACCGCCAACGGAAGAACCTCACGGGTCCCACAATGCCCACGATGCTATGGATGTCGACGATCCAGAATCCGACGCTGGGCGCGGAAGAAGCGGCGTTGATGTACCTCGGGAAGCCAACGGGGCCAAGAGCTCAACCTCAGAGTCGGATGACGAACCGCCGCTCGCGTCTGCCCATCGTCGAGTGAGTGGAGGCGGCGCCTCGAAGAGGCCGCGGTCCAGGAGCCCCTCGACCCCTTTGTCGCTGTCGAAGCAGCGCCGCAAGAGCGCGCCTTCCGGGACACAGCGCACGCCGACGAAGTCCAAAGCTCCCCACGAGAAGTTGGTCGTACGTATTCCGGCTCTGCGCAACAGGCTCAGCCATAATGGGACCTCTGTGCTCGGCCCGGCCAATGGCAGAAGCGCGACACTGCCAGCAGGGCTGTCAAGCATCGAGGCAGCGCCGGGACAAGAAGAACACATCTCAGTGAAGACGTCAGGTGGTGGCCATAGTCTCCCGCTCGTTGACTTGTCATCCTATCTGGGCAAAATCGAGTGGGGCGCGAGTATTCCGCCGGTAGTGGACGACCAGACCTTTCCGCCGATCCCTACCGAGGAGCAGCTGGCCACCTTGCCTATGTTCGGGGAAGATGCAGTAGTCGTCGGTTTTGCGCGGGGCTTAGATTGCAGCGATCCACAGCCCGTCAAGCTAGTGTTCACATTGGATGCTGAGCAGGCGCAGGCTTGTTCGTTATGGGCAGGTAGATATGGGTTCTCCGGGTGAGTAACGTGCTATCCTATGAGGAGTACTTGTATATTGACATCAATATTGCGAAGTGACGTGTCTTCAAGCAAGTGTATTTCCGTGACTTGCTACCGCTTCCCACGACATGCGCTTCAGAAGTTAGACGGCTTGACCCCTGAGCAAGTCTTCTCCGGACAGCCTACCGACTGGCCGTTCCTCAGCGACATGTATGTGAGCGTAAACGAAGGGGGCACTGCTGCAGATAAGTCGCCGATCGATAAGTGGACTGTAAGTGTCCATCCGCCTTTTCCTTAGCGCTACTCATCGTTTTTCTGCCTCAATGATGCAGTTCTCGCCCGATCGCTTGGTCGACGTAAGCCCGCGGGTCAGGGAAGGGGCGAATACCGTCTATATTACCCGGCGGTTTCTGCTGGACCACCTCGATTACGTGTTTGTTCTACGCCTGCACTGTCCGACGCCTCGCCAGATGACGGAACTTCAAGCCCGAAGACAGATGGAGACGCGGTGGGTGGTGCATCGGCTTCACTTCAGCGAGTTTGAAATGCCTACCCTGTACTTGCCCGATGTCTCTGCCAATTCGGCCGAACCCGCTGATGTTCTTTCTTGATTCTCCACACCGCGTCGCTTTTCTTGATTTACCTTCGCCGTTTTCATCGCGGACTTTTGCTTTGCTGCTGTCGCTGCGTTATCTCCTCCGCATTCGCTCTCCATGTTCAAAGTAGGAAGTCAAATGTACGTTAGTCTAGTAGGTAATAGGCATTTCTTGGAGTACAGAACAATACATAGTATTTTTAATGGTCATTCCAATAAGAACTTATGAATGAGTTGCGTCCATACTGTACCGGAATGTATGGTAGCAACGTCACGCGTCACACAGCCCTTTCTGGGTTGCTTATAAGGCCCAATGCCACGCTATTTTGGCCTCAGATTGGACGAATTTCCGTCAAAAATCGCGCCAACTTACCCAAAACGGAATTTGTTTTTGCACCTGGTTGCTAACTTCTGTGCACATTAGAGGAGTTCAGAGTTGGACGAAAACCTCGATTCTGAGGTCGATTCTGAAGTCGATTCTCGTTAGCGAAAGTCGCTCGAATCGACATCAGAATCGACTTTGACTCTGAACGCCCCTTCCCGAAAAGTTGATTCTGGGGCGATTCTCCCGCCATTTCGTACCCAAACTGTGTTGTACTGCCTACGCAACACCTACTGTACATTGCGACATCTTTGTGAGGGAGAAATATAGCTGAATGCATGAGGTTATTAATGCTGCAAAAAGATTTGATTTGGATCCATTGAAAGCTGAGAACCGCATGCTAACTCGCTCAGTATGGGGAGAATAGTGCATTTTTCACTTCTTGTGGCAACAGCAGGTCCTAAAGTGTAAGGTTCAGTCGACACGGCGGCCCATTGAATTTATTGAGGGCGGGAGGGAGTAGAACAGGTAGGGGATAGCTCGAATCGACCTCAGAGTCGAGGTGCAAACCGACTCCGGAGTCGGTTCGACAACTTGTCGATTCTGGCCAGAATCACTGCGTGCCAGGCCTTGCTACCTGGCGCCTGTATAAGTCGAGCTAGCGCGCCTACGTAGACCTAAACAGACCGTCGTGGTCGGTAGCATACAAGGACGGTGCATTCATCCTTATAGGTAATTAGTGACCAGACTCTACAGACCTACCGCAAACTATAAGGATCCGTATCAATTAAATAGCAATTATGCATGATTAGTGGCATAGCCTTACCCAGACAGACCTTGATGCGAGCGGCGCGGACAGAGATAGACAGGTGGACGGTAGTCGATGCATTCGGACATATAAGGAGGTATACAAGGCCTAAATAGGCAGGCCAATATTATTCAGAATCTAATTACATTAATTGGTCCCCAATTCTCCTCGCCGCGGCTGCGTCTTGCTGCCGTCCTCTCGCGTTCCCTGCCCTAGCATCCTGTGCAGAACATATAGGAGTTAGTACTCAGCATACCCGAGCCACGATGAGCCGTGCTGGACACCAGAACATACCGCAGGCGCCACAGCACAACGGCTTTCCGACCTCCCCAAATGACCCCGGACCCGTCGCCTCGTTTGCCGAGATGCGTGCCTTCATGCAGTTTCAACAGGAGCAGATGCAGCAGCATCCGCATATAGCTCCTCCAACCTATCCCGAGTATGTTCAGTATCAGCAATTCAATGCAGCGGTGGTACAGTACCATGCTCAACACATACCTCAACCACATACATTCACACCACCTCCGCATGCCGCCCCTGGGCCACTCCCTCCATCGGCCAATCCACAGAGCATGGTCCTGGGCAAGCGCAGTCGCACAGCTCGTGCATCCGATGGTCCTGAGAGTGAAGACGAGGGGAAAGAGGCAGATGAGTCCTCGGATGAAGAAGCCGGCCGTAAACGAGCAAAGACTGCTCGTATACTCACAGAACCTAAAGCCAAGCTCAGTAAGGACCAGAAGAACGTCAAGAATGAATTAAAGGCACGTACCATGTGTATACATTCGCATATACCTGCATACACCCTGTGTATATGCATGCTAATATTTGGGTTCAACAGAAAGCAGTTGAGGCGGAGGTCCGCACACTCACCGGTATCAAAAAGAACCCATTCATGATGAAGAAGGGCAACCCGGAGCCGGTCACCCCAACCCCGTCAATTGGGCACCTCCCAATCTCATGGAACGATGATATCACGCAGAGCGACAACGCTCTCGTGATTACTCGAGCAGCAAATCAAATCTACGCGAGGGAAACAGTGAGTACAGAGACAGAGCCAGCTGAGCAAGTACTCACCCTGTGTGCCTGCAGAACCATGCTACCTGGAGTATCAGTGTCAAGACAGTCAAATTTACGAAGGGAGACTTACAAGAGTTTGCGAAAGGCATATTGCGCACATGGAAGACTTCGTATCAAGCCAAGAAAGATCCCATCAAGGCCGGGCGGCGCTACAAGCATGTCGATAACCATCGTCGTAGTTCACGGCAGCGTGCTGTGAGTCTCTGACTGTACAAAAGTGGGTGTTTACTCACCTATAACCAGATCAAGAAACGGCGAGAAGATGCAGTTCCAGTGTACCTCAAGAGGCATCCTGGCGAGGACCCGACGCCACTGCTCAAGACTCCGTGGATGACCGCAGAGGAGAGCGAACCCGATGGTGACCTTGGCGAGGAGCAGCGTAAGGCTATCATCGAAGCGAAAAATGAAAAGGCGGGGCTCACCGAAGAAGAAATCAACCGTGGAGTGAAAGTCTTGGAGGAACGGTCACTTGCCTGGTGTTCACGGAAGGTAAGTTTGGTATTCACCGGATCTGTGCTAAGGTCACTCACCAGCTAATCAATGTAGCTTCGTCAGGTGTACGGCGAGCTTGACGACATTCACTTTGCCACACAGAAGCAGAGTGGACAACCTGCGAAGGCAACTTGGCGTCGGGCAAATATCGGGCGTCCGCGCACTGATCAACCGACAATGAAGGTTTACCTGTTTGCTGTAAGCTCGAACTGGTCAAAGGTGAACCACGGTGCAAAGATCTGTTGGCGTACCAAGAATCCTGAGGGGTTTGACGGCGACCATACAACGGACGGGTCTTCCGGAGGGAGTTCTGGAGAGGAGGCACCCGAGCCCGATTCTTCTGCTGGAGCTGAGGCATCTGAGCCTGGTTTTTCTGCTGGAGGTGAGCTGTGAGAATGTACAGTTAGTTGAGTCCAACACATACCGGCATCTGGGACTGCACTCGCATGTTGTCTTGACCATTCCCCCATTTGCCCATATACCCTTGGTGTCTTCACCAGAGAGCTGCGAGACGACAGGACCTAGGTGCCGCAACTCAATCGGCTCTCCAGCAAATTGTATTGCTGCGTCCAGAGGAAGGGGATGGGCACCTGTAGAGGCAGGTATGGGAGGAGGTGGCGGGTCGGCATAGTCCAGAAACGGCGAGGCCTCGCGCGTAGATAAAGCAGGTGGATCGACGTAGTCGAGGAACGGCGAATCCTCGCGAGCATCTGAAGTACCTGGCGCAGATAAAGTCAGTGACACGTTGGATGAAACGGTTGGTGCTTCATCCGACCTACACAGCTCTGGTCCAAGTAGCTGGTTGTCTGACGCGACTTCAGCGCGGTACTGTATGCCGGCTTGCGCTTCAACTGGCTTCGCGGAGATGCCAGACCCGGAAGATAGATTCAAGGCAGGTGGAGGAGATACTGTGTGGCCACTGTTGCCAGTAGGTCCCGGCTCGGTGGGTGGTAGTGGACCTTTGGCTCCAGCTCCTGCGGCGGACTTCTTGGTGCGGCGGCGACGACGACGGACTGGCTCACCTGTGCCCAGTACGCCAACTACTCCGACCTCTTCATCTGACTCTGGCTTTTCTCCCTTATTGCGCCTTGCATGGTTCCGCGCAGTGTATACTGGTACCAGTGCTCCATTACACTATACACCAGCATTCTACCTGTTTCTTTGCATACTCGTGCTGAGACTGTTAAATATAAGTATGAGTTGGTTTTCAATCACATCACAGAGTAAAATACGCACCTTTCGACTGCCTGTGCTTTTCGGTACATTGGAGTCTGACATGGTGATGTTGACGCACACAGCACACAAAGCTGAGGAAGGTGGGTGGTTAAGAGATATATTAAAAGCGCTGCGTACGCAAGCCTGCAGGTTCAAAGTCCGGCGTGGCTGCAGGCCATGACAGCCAACGTATGATGATGGGTGGTCGGTCGTAGTAGCTGGACAGGCGAGAGACGAAGAGAGATCAGCGTCGGTCGCGCGCCATCACGCGTCTAGGTCCGTACAGCCAAACTAGCGCCAACTAGACGAACTCGGCACAAGTCATCCCTTCAGACTCGACATAGTGTATGTACATGGACCTCACAACCCTTGTCTGATATCTGTGCTAAACGGACCGTCTGTCTAGCTACCGGTAACCCACCCTCACAAGGCCGCTCTATCAGGGCCTGGCACGCAGTGAATCGACTTTCCAGAACGTGGAAGCGCCCGATTCTGGGAAGTCGGTTCTCATTCGAATTGACTTCGGAATCGACCTCAGAATCGACCTTTTGGTCCACTCTGAACCCCCTATTGCTTGGTCACGCCTCCCGGACCCGCTGCTAGCATACATTCCGGTACAGTATATAGCATGCCCATCGAGTTCCGTCTCCCGTACTTGTGCTCTGCCAGACTACCGCATTAGTCCGCCCATATTAGGCAACCGAAGGCTTTGACGCCGGAGCTCGTCCATCATACCGGAAAGATACGGTCGTCCGTAGCAATGTCGACGGCCATGAACATCCCTCGCTGAATGGCGAGATGTTGCGCCGCATCCTGGAATACAGGCGTTTCCAAGCAGACTGGATGCCTTTCCGCAGGAATATGTAGAGCTCTACAAAGAGATTCGCCAATACTTACTCGACGCTGCGTTTACAGACGTGGAATCTGTGAGGGGGCAGACCCCCTTCCAGAATAAATTCTGCATTTGCAGACGCATTTCGAGCACCGCTGCTTCGACGAAACTCATATCTCCAATTTCACACCCAGGCTTAGCCGAAACCCTCCTTAATCTGCGAAACCTTTCACCAGGAACCGGTAGACGACAAGCCGGCCAATGGCAAATGATGAAGACAGCGGCGATAAAATCACCTCATTGTCTCCCGCCCTGCGGATCCCCGGCCAGCGCGATGCCGGCTGAGAGATGCTTGGCAATCACCGGGCCGACTGATGGCAAGGGCGCACCACCCGACTCGGACTCATTGACCCCTTGCGCCCGCGCTGGCGCGTGTCGCCGCATCGATGCGGCGTGTATCATGTTCGCCGTCCGACTCGGACAGCGTGTACCAGCACCTTCAGATGCTGCTCGATGGTCCGCCTCTCGCTTCACAGTTTGTCATGGCCCTTGTCGGGCGTGGAACCGCCGGATGACTAGTCCTCGATCACAGGCGACGAACGATATTGAGTATTATTGACGACGACTCGGACGGTGAGCTGAATCAGATGCGTTTCTCAGGACGTATAAAGGTCGTCCTGGGATTCCTCCTGAAAGCCAGCACTACTTCACAAACACACTCTCAAAACATCCACTCATCCATACTCTCGTCGAAGTCATGTCTGCCGCCAAGACTCCCGTCCTCTTCCTCGGTGCCACAGGTGTGTGCTGTAGCAGTCTTTGACGATGTGACGTGCTAAAGGAGTGTGCCATGCAGGCTACATCGGAGGCACCGTCCTCAACCGCCTTCTCGCTCACCCTACTGCAAAGTCGCTGGACATCACCGTCCTTCAGCGGTCAGAGTCAAAGGCCAAAGTGCTCGAGCAGCACGGTGTCAAGACGGTCATAGGTTCCGTCACGGACCACCAGTTTCTTGAGGACATCACGTCGAAGGCGGATATCGTCTTCTCCATCGTAAGTCAACACTTCGCGCTTCTCATCCGCCTTAACTAAATCAACATGTGGCTCAGACTCATGGCATTGATGTCCCAGTCATCCAAGCGCTTCTTAGGGGCACCAAGAAGCGGTTCGACGCCACCGGAAAGGCCCCTATACTGATCCACACTGTAAGACGCTTCCACAGAAAGTTGGGCGGCAGATACTAACGCTACATACACACAGTCGGGCACTGGCACCTTCGCCACCCCAGCAAAGGGAATGTTCCCGCGCGACCTGGTCTACGACGACCTGAACGCTGAGCAAATCGAGACCTTGTCCGACGAAGCCTTCTTCCGGGCTATCGACAAGGAGATCGTGGCGGCGGACAAGCAAGGTATGTCTTCGTGTCTTCTTGTTCTCAACATTTAAGATTTACAATTGTGCGCACAGGCCATGTGAAGAGCTATATCATCCTCCCAGCCACCATCTACGGCATACCGTCGACGCCATTCGTCGACGCAGGCATCCAAAGCATTTTCTCCATCCAAATCCCCGCGCTCATCAAGACTTCGCTCGCCCGCGGCCAAGGCGCCGTAGTGGGGAAAGGACTCTCCACGTGGAACAACGTTAGCATCGACGACAGTAAGTCCCACCCGCTCCAAGCAGACTTCCAGAGCTGACTCGGGCTGCACAGCGGCGGACCTGTACCTCGTCCTGTACGACGCCGTCACCAAGCCCGCCAACACTCTCGGGCACGGCCGCGAGGGCTACTACGTCTGCGAGAACGGCTCGTACGCCTGGCACGACCTGACGAGCGAGATCGCCAAGGTGCTGCACGCGAAGGGCCTCGGCAAGGGTCCGGAGCCGACCGCGTACACCCCCGAGGAGCTCGCCCAGTTCTTCCCGTCCGAGGTACGTCGACTCCACTGGTGCGCTAACATGTACACGACCTGACAATGCATGTCTGTTGCGCAGGATGTTGGAAACTTCCTCGTCGGCAGCAACTCGCGCGCCGCGGGCAACCGGTCGCGGTCCATCGGGTGGAAGCCGCAGCACACGACCGCGGACATGCTGGCGAGCATCGGCGCACAGGTTGACGCGATCCTCAAGTCGCAGGCGGCGCAGTGATGATTCCGAGGGCAGTCTTACCTATCCTAGACGCTAGAACGTTTCCAGGACTCTGGTGTATTTTTAGTTAGCATATTCATCTGTCTTCGGATTTGGGCCACTAAGCTGCACTTGTACCATGGGCAACAGTGCGCAATATCCAATATTCTTTACTGCATAGTCGCTGTGCGGAGTTAAGTGCACGACGGGGTAAGTGATGACGGAATGCTAAGTGCGTAGTGAGATTTGTTTGTCCGTGATCTCCAAATTTACAAAGCGGAACGAGGTATGATTAGTAAACAGAAGAATAAAGATAGGACATCGGTCTAGATTAAAGGATTCAGGCATGCTCTGGAACGTCGAATTCTTCCACCTTGATGTTGATGTTGTCCTCAGGCTCAGTTTTCGCTTGTGTCTCTGGCCATCCTGCAGGTCCGAGTCCAATCAGCCTTGCTTGTCCGTGCCAGAGGCGCATCAGCATGCGCACCTTGCGAGAACGTCAGGATGTACCTGTTCTCGCCCATGGTATACTGCGAAAACTCGTCCGGGAGTCAGGAAGTACCCCGTCCCATTCGGGCTTCTATAGTAATAAGTGCCATCTCTGCACAGGGGTCAGCTTGCATGGCGGCGGAGAGATGAGGGTTCGACTTGCTTGTTGTGATACATGTACCCTGCAGCGCCATCTGGGCCCGCGAGTCGAAACCAGACGTTCCCCTGTACACTCAAATGGGTCGGTTAGCAGCGTGGACTGCCAGAGGGCGCGGACGAAGGCGTGCCTGCTGGTTGATGCCCTCGTCGACGATCTCGAATCCGTCTTTGTAGGCATCGTCTTCCTCGGGACTCGTCGGGCAAGAGGGTGGTGCGGCGGGCTGAGTGTGCTCGTAGGCGGTCATGGCGGTCGCGGCTGAGAAGAGAATAGGGGCCCGCTTGGGCCCGCTGGCCTCTTACGCCTGCATATATACGAAGGCCCGCCCCGTACCGCGGGTGACGCAACGAGTGCGCGCAGGTGATGACGTTTCTGCTTCGAAAAGGGTAGGCACCAGTTTTTACTTCCAAAGAACCAGGTGGGCGAGGAAAATGAACGAAAATGAATCGAAAATCACAGAATAATGACGCCAGCCGCACCCGAGTAGCGCGGGTCTGGCCTACCCAGGTATCCAGACATAGGTCACCCTTCGCAGCGCCAACAAATCGCTGGAAGGTACTCGGCTTGAGGCGACGAAAGCTTGAACGCGAAGACTCGAGGATGTACTCCAACCCGCGGATTGGGCGCTAAAATGAAGGCTAAGAGCGCAGACTGAGAGGGCTCTATTAAGAAAGCATTTTAGCCGAAATGTATGATTACACGGGTGTACAACACTGTGAACACGTATACAGTAGCAATAGTTGATTATTTGCGTAGTCTTCCTGGAGCGTTCGAACGCCGCTTCACGCACAATGGCGGACACCTCAAGCCTTGGCCTTCTTCGAAGCGCTGGGTTGCGGCAGGGCAGCCTGCGCCGCGGTGCGTTTCTTCGAAGTCGACGCGCTCGCCGATGCAGCAGGCGGCGCCGCGACCGAGGGGTTTAGCGGCTTCTTGCTCTTCGCGGCGGCCGCGTCGGCGCGCTGCTTCGCGATTTGCTCGACGACGCCCGGGTTCTTCGCGAGGTACGCTTTCTGCGCCTCGGGCGTGACCGTCACCGCGGTGTACCACATCAGCTGAGGAAAAGACGTGACGGCGTCGGTGAGCCGGGCGGCAGACGCGTCGGCGCGTGTGAGGGACGTACGGATTTGCGCGCAGGGTTGATCTTGTCTTGTTCTGCCCTGGTAAGTTGGCGCGGTGTTGCTCTGTCGCAAATAATACAATCAAAACCACTCATGTCAATGCAAGAAATGCGGCTGCGTACGTGCAGTCGTACTCCTTCACGAACTTGCTCAACTGCTTGCGCATGTCCGGCACCATGTGGAACTGGATGATCTCCTCTGTCACCGCGCCTTTGCTCGTGTCCACCGTCGCGAGGTGCTCCAAAAACAGGTTTTGGGCCTACATAAACAGATATTCAGCGCGAAAACGCGTGAAAAGTAGGCTGTATGCGCGCACCTGCTCGCGTGCAGCATGCGCACGATTTGATACCGGCGCGAAGCCACGACGGTCTACACCCCACGGATCACCTCCGAAACCGCCGCCAAAGCCCATGTCAAAAGGGTCAAATCTGCTGTAGCCAAACATTGTCGGCAGATGCGCGGAGGGCGGGAGGCAGACGGTGGAACTTGAAGTGCCGAAGTCGTAGCAAGATAATGAGCGCGACGGCGACGCCACTCACTTTTGTGGCTATATCATTCCCACGGTCATTCGTGGGAACTATGCACCATAACGGACGTGTCTTCCGGCAGCACGACTCTGCGCTTTGACCAATTTCCATCACCTTGTTCACGAAAAACACGTAGCATTCGTCATGACTGCACCAATCGTCCTTCATATCCTGGAGCTTCATCGTATCCGGCTTTCCGCGCTATTGAAGCATGTCGAATTTGGACGTGGAGTAACAAATGCGTGAGTGCAACGTTCTGCCCTCTTAAAAAGTGCCTGACTTTTGCAGAACCAGAAAGATTTTGAGGCCTTAGAGAACACATTAAGCTGCTGCCTATAGAGCCATGGATTCTGGCAAC
Source organism: Terana coerulea (assembly GCA_024811115.1). NCBI lineage: Eukaryota > Fungi > Basidiomycota > Agaricomycetes > Polyporales > Phanerochaetaceae > Terana > Terana coerulea. The sequence continues at coordinate 140,467 of JAKOGH010000905.1, forward strand.
AACCCCAGCATCAGCGCCATTCTAAGTGAACCACGAACGTTAGCCTCGGCCGAATGTCAACGGAGGTGCACGCTTACTCAGGCAGAAGGAGAGTCTAGATGTACCACCTTCTTCCACCACATTCATGATAGTGAGTGCTTTGCACATGTGCATGAAGTCGCAATGTGCATCAATCACTGCCGGTGTGTAGGGAAAGCAGACGAGTCTCGATAGCCGCGGGCCAGCTTTGGCTAACGATGATGCAGAGCTGGCGCAATGAACACCGCTGACGCTCTATGGCACAAGCACGGAAGACCCACGGCCCGCGCTTTCGTGCCTCGCACTCACACGAAAACCTGAAGCTGGCTGCAGTGCGCCCTTGTGGTGATGCATCACGTGGGCTGTCGCCATCCAGCCTTCTCTTCGCGCGAGTCGTGGGCCCGTGGAGTCCACGCCGGGCTCGAGGTGCTTATAAGCAGCTCGCCGCCATCTGCAGATGCCTTTGCGATCTTGCACCGTTCACGATGGCACCCGTTGCTACTTCTGAGAACACCACGAACGGCGTCTCCAACGGCAAGGCGGCCAAGGGGGGCGTGGCCAACACCTTCAACCCCTTCTATTCCCCGCCTGCTCCGGAAGGCGATGATAAGGGCTACAAGTACGCTCATTACAAGGTATGCTTTGATCGCGATCATCCTGGTGCATCAATTGACATGAGCCTCATTTCAGCCACATTTCCCAGACATCAAGTGGGCGCCATTGGAAGAGGTGCAAGTTACGGAGCGTGCTCTCTTTGCAGACCCGGAGAAGAAGGCTCTTTCCTCTGCCGCTACCAAGATCCAGCACTTGGGCCCTACGATCGGCACAGAAATCCACGGTCTTGACCTGCGGCAGCTGACGAACCAGCAAAAGGACGAGCTGTGCGTCCTGCCTCGTGCCTTATACTCCATTCGCTCTTAATTTTGGTAAAATGCAGTGCACTGCTCATCGCCGAAAGGGGTGTCGTCTGTAAGCACCGTTCTCCACCCCCTGTCGCTTTCATCCGGCGAGCTGAGTGATCGTGCGCCAGTTCTCCGCGATCAGGACATCGACATCCGCGGGATGCTGGACCTGCATCGGCACTTTGGGCCCCTGCACAAGCATGCGACCACGGGGATTCCGCGCGAGCCCGGGCTCGAAGAAGTGCACAGTGCGTGATCGCGTATTTATAGGAAAAGGGGGCTCCCCGGAAAAGGTCTAATTGCCGTCACCTACAGTCGTCTACAACGATGCTTCGCGCCGCCCCGATCCCAGCGCCTTCGCCAAGCTCGATCTGTGGCACTCGGACGTGACGTACGAGATCCAGCCGCCGTCGTACACGTCCCTCAAGCTCGTCGAGGGCCCGCCCTACGGCGGCGACACCCTCTGGTCTTCCGGGTGCGTGCCCGCCCCGCGCTCTCCCGCCGCACGTGCTGACCGCGCCGCTGTCTAGATACGCCCTGTACTCCTCCTTCAGCCCGTTCTTCCAAAAGTACCTCGAGAGCCTGTATGCCGTGCACAGCGCGGTCGCGCAAGCCGATGGTGCGCGGGCCGCGGGACTCACAGTGCGCCGCGAGCCGATCGAGACCATCCACCCCGTCGTCCGCGTCAACCCCGCGACGGGCTGGAAGTCCGTGTACGTCAACCCAGGTGCGCCGCATTGTCCGCTGTGCACTGTCCAGCCGCGTGCTGACCGCAGTGGCGCTGGCCCCGCGCAGGCTTCACGCGCCGGATCGTCGGCGTGCCCAAGGGCGAGTCGGACGCGATCCTCGCGCTGCTCTTCCGCTCGATCAGCGAGAACCCGGACTTCCAGGTCCGCTTCCGCTGGGAGCCCAACTCGATCGCCATCTGGGACAACCGGGTACGCCGCCCTCGTTTCCTGTGTGACTGTCGTACTGGCTGACGGACGGGCGCGGGCGCAGTCGGTGACGCACTCGGCGACGTTCGACTTTACCCGCATACGCGCCACGCGCTGCGCGCGACGCCGCACGGCGAGCGGCCGACGTCGGTCGCGGACTACGAGCGCACAACGGGCAAGGCGGCCAAGGATCGCCAGATCGAGGTCTGGAAGCAGGCGGGCATTGCGATCCCCGATACGGCGAACGCGGGCGCAAGCAGCCGGCCGCGGGGGTACAACGACTAGAGCGCAGGACGGCGCGGGGGACGGCTGTTGTAAAACTGTGTAGGATACTTGCTTGGGAGATGCTGGGCTCCGCGCTTGGCGCGTGCGGCGGCTGCCGGAATGCGATTCGAGGATTTCCGATTTCCTTGTTGGACATCATGGCATCTGCTGAGCTGCGAGCGTGCATCCCCAGAGCCCCTTGGGCACCGCTACATGCTGTAAGCTACACGAAATCAGTGAGACACGGTGATCATTGCGATGCTTGGCCCGAACTGGAGAGCAGATTCCCTCCGAACAGCTCGGACGATGGCCTCTGTGGGACGCGTTGCTCGATGTGCGCATGCCGCCACTAGCCTGCGAGGAACTGAGCCGCCACCTCATTCAGCAAACTCTCCACTACGCTGTGCATCCCCGTCGGCGCAGGGGTGCAGCCAGCATCATCCGTGCGTCTGTGCATCACCATCTGTCACATGAACGGCGTCCCCACATTAACGAACTGCTGGCCGTGGCGGCGGCAGACGTGCGCTCGCCCGCACGCCTGGTGAACTCGGTCCGGCAGGATATGGCACTCGCTCGGCCTCCATCAGCGTGAGGCGGACGGACGCGGGCAGGCTGCAGGGTGGCTTGGACGATGGCTGTTTTAGCGGCGGGGCGCGGCAGCCCCATACAGTCGCTTACGAGGCCATCGCGAAGCCGCGTCCAGCCCCTGGCCCGTCCCTAGGTGTGCGGGTCATCTGCCCCCGCTGAATTCATCTCCCCCACAGACCGCCGTGGTGGCGTTTCATATCCCAATGGACTGTTGGGTCTTCTGCGAGGGGCGCGACGCTTCAGTCGCCTCAGCGCGCCACTTGGGGATAAGCTGGCCGACGCTTTCAGGAGTGCGGTGACAGGGCTTTGGTCTGCCTGCTGCCTCCCAGCTGGATAACGGACTTTTCTACAGCGGCGAGGCTTCAGCGATCACTCGTGTGTACATTCTTTGGCTTCTGCTCAGTGGGAGCTCCACCTAAGTCCTTTGGGCATCCCCTTTCAGATGCGGCTGTGGCGTTGCGGGAGCGGCGCAATAGCACTACTGAGTATTCTCCCAGAAGTGCATGGCTTCGGTCAGCTTTCGACACCACTCTGAGCAGAGGGAATAGGCAAATGATGGGCGTGTGCCCTGCCACAGGCTAATTGGCCAGCTGCGTCGGCACAGGCTCGCGGGTTTTTTCTGCCACGGTTCCTTCTGAGCGATCACTGGTGCGTATATTCAGCACTTCTGCATTGTGCACGCTCCACTTGAGTCCTTTATGTAGCCCCTTCGAGACGTACGCGGACGGGAAATGAGCCGCTGAATGCATGCAGGACGCGACCTTAGGGAAGCAGCGGGAAGGACGCACGAATATATGATTGCCTGCAGATACTATTTTCCGTGCTTTCAGCTTGCTTTACACAGAAACTGTACCTTCAGGAATACAAACGGCTGTTTTACGCAATCCCTGTGTGGCGAGGCAGGCATGGCCTGCACGCAGGACGGCTTCCAGGAAATGTCTCCAGCAGCACGCGCCCCGGGCCTGCACCGCGCCATCCGCTTTTGGGCTGGCGGGCACGGCAGCTTGGCGCAACGCTTCCCACCGTCGAAAGCAAGTCGAAAGATGCTCGTCCGTGCGCGCGCTGGCTCATACAGAAGCTGCACGCTGACCACCCCGCCAAATGTGCGTGTCAATGCGACGGCGCCGTGGCGCGCACGCGCGTCCGCGCCCGTCAGCGCTGACGTACAGGGCCACGCTCGGCCGTACGCTGGCACGCCCCGTGCGCCCGTTTCGTCCCACGGCGCACGCCGCGCCGCCTGCGCGCGGGCGCGCGGTGATAGCCTGCGCGGGTGCTTGGCCGCCTGTGTGCGATGCGTGCGCTGTCATACAATGCGCGGACGACGCCGCGGCGGTGCGCAACGCCGACGTGCTCGCGCCGCCCGGCTGCACGCTGCAGGTGGCCGTCGGGATGTCGCACACGGTGCCTGGGGCCCGCCGCACCGCCCCGCGCTTCGCGATCTGCTGAAGCATCGCCATCTTCGGCGGCGGCGGGGCGATCGTCCTGCGCATCCGTCCGTCCGTCCGGCCGCGCTCGCAGGCGTTCGCACACGCCGATCGATCGCCCCCATCGTCCGATTCCGGCGTCCATCACGCCCCATCTGCCATCGACGCGACGCGCGCCGCCGGTCGAACCGAACCCGGCGGGCTGGTCGCAGATCGCGTTCGCGTTCGCCGTGCGTTCGTCGCCGGAGCGCAGAGCCTCTGTCTGAGCCAGGCCGGCGAACAGCGCAGCGCGATGAATGCGTGATGCAGATAGCAGGGGGTCTATATATGCACAGGGTGATGGGCGACGAACAAGGGCAATAGAGGTATACTATGTACGGCATGCAAGGCAGCAAACGAAAACGAGCGTGAGTCGTAACGAATCATGAATTAGCAAAAGGCGTCCATAGTGGGAAGAAACACGCGGAGACGTCGTCGGAACGACCAAGAAACGGGGATCATGGAAGGGTCACAATAAAGCACATATGCTGCATACAATAAATTAAAAACAAAACTAGTGAGGCGAGCCGCGCGCATGCGACGACTGCCACGCGCCCTTCGACTCGGGCGCGGGCTTGGGGCTGCGCGACGTACCACGGCGGCGGCGGCACGTTGCCCGCCGCGGGCTGCTCGTGCGCGTGGCGCGCCGGTGGCGCGGCGTGCATCGGGCTGTGCGCGTGCGACGGCGGCGCGCTGCCCGTGGGCGAGCTCTGGCCGCTCCCAGGCGGGAGCTGGTACAGCGGCTGCCCGTGGTGGTGCGCGTCCTTCGCCGGCTCGTATGCGTGCGCGTGGTGCGGCGGCGGTGGCGGTTGCGGCGGCGCGCCGGCCTGGGGCGACCCCTCCGCGCTCGCGTCCCCGCCGTTCGCGCCGCGCGAGGACGCGGTCGACTGCCGGAGCATCTGCATGTCGATCGGGATCGGCTTGCCGTCGGGGCCCAGCTGCTTGTCGCGCTTGCGCATCAGCTTCGCGTAGTCTGCAGGGTGCCCAGGGGCGGTGAGCACGCGGCCGGTCACAACGGCAAAAAAAAGAGAGGTCACGCACGCAGGCCGCACGCGTTGCACAACGTCCGGGCGCCGTCTGGGCCCCGCCGCCACTCCGGGGTCTCGCGGATGTTGCACGAGTGGCATTTGCCTGGCGGCGTCGCGCGCTGCAGGACGGGCAGAGTCAGAAGGCGCTGAACAAGATATTGGGAACGTCCGTACACGCACACTGCGCTTCCGGTATTTGCTCTTGGGCTGTCCGGGCGTGCTGGTGCCTGCGCTCGTCGCCCGCTTGCTCCGGATGATCTCCATGTCCTGCTCGGCCGTCGACTGCCCGTTGTCTTCGTTGTACTGCCCGACTCCATATTAGCAATCAACGGCAACGCGAAGCAGCTGTCTCCGAACCTCTGGGTGCCCGCTAGGCGCTAGTTCGTCCCGGGACATATCTTCCCAGGGTCTTTTAGGCGGGCGAGGGTCTTCCTGCACTGCGTTGGTCGGCAACGGCTGCCGTTGCTGTTCGTCTGCGACGGTCATCCGTCTCAGATCTTCCAACAGGCGCACCACCAGCGATGCAAACTGTGTCATATCGCTCAATTCTTGCGGCCCTGGCTGATTGGGCCCCGCTTGGCCTCCGTTGCCTGCGTCGGGCGTTTAACATCAGACAATTGCAGCCCACGAACGAGGAAGCGCACCGTATTTGCTGGCGAACCCCCACAAGTGGGTGCAATAACTGACGATCTGCCGACGCGGGCTCATTCAGCGCACGCCACGCACGAGCAACAATTCAGCACAAACCTCGCGGATTATTCGGTGTCGGGTTTCGTGCTCTGCTTCGGCGGGTGGAGCGGGTGGCGGCGCGGCCGTCGTGCAGGCTCCGCCGGGGTCGGAACAATGGGCGTCGTGCGGAGGAACCCCTCAAACGGGGGCTGATGCGGCTGCTGCTGCTGCTGCGGAGGCGGCGGGTGCGATTGCGGAGGCGGGGCTTGCGGCGGGGGCTGCCACGGCTCGTGCTGTTGCGGCGGCGGGTGGTACGGATTCGCGGCGCGCTGCGCGGGCTGGTGGTGCTGCGCCGGCGGGGGCGGCTGTTGCTGATAGGACTGCCTGGCCGGCATCTGCTGCCCGGGAGGCGGGGCGTACGCGTACGTTGGCGGCGGGTACGCGGGCTGCTGTTGCTGCTGGTGCTGGGCGGGTTCTGACGGCGCCGGCTGTGGGGCGGGCGGACCCTGCGGTTGGTGAAAAGGCGAGGGCGACTGCTGGGGATATTGCGGTGGCGGATACGCGGTCTACACAGATCATATTTCGTCAGAAAACATGCCGCTGTTTGACGAATGCGAGCACGGGTGCAGGGCGCGGCGAGCAAGAGGCGAGCTTACGTGAGGAGACCGCCCGGAAGAGGCGCTCACAGACGAACTCGAGCGACCCCGCTTGGAAGAGCTCTTCTGCACGCCGTCGCTGCGGGCTTTGGGCACGCCACCCGCGCCGTGCGGGCCCGACTGCGACGCGTACGGGTGTCCGCCCTGCGCGTACGCGCCCTCCATTTTGTGCGTGCCCTGCTGCGACGGCCGTGGCGGCGGCGGCATCGTGGGCGAGTGCTGGGGCCCGTGCGCGTTGGACGGGGCCGGGCGCCCCCAGCCGCCCTGCTCGTGGCGCGGCGGGTGCGCCTGTTGCGGTGGTGCCGGCTGCTGTTGCGCGTGCTCAGGCCCGTGTTGCGCGGGTGCGTTGGCGGCCTGCTGCTGCGACGGCGGCGGGCCGCGGTGGTAGGGGAAGTGCAGCTCCTTGATGGACGGCAGCCGCTCCATGTTCGCGGGCGGGGGCAGCGAGAGCGCAGAGTGGTGGGCAGCGGCCATGGCAGGCTCGAGAGCGCGGCGGAAAGAGAACAAGCGGGGGCGAGCACAAGGGGACGGTGTCTTGTACTCCTATCGCCCGATGGGCACCCGGATCTCAGCCTCTGGATCTGGGCGTGCGGCGGGCTGCTGCTGCGTGCGGGCGAGGGCCGTGCACGGGCCCAGGCGACGGGGGAGGGCGAGCCGCAGTGTGTGCGGTGCGTACGCACTGTGGGTGGGCTGCAGACACTCACCGCGAGACGGGCAGCGACGAGGCGTTGCGGACGGAATCCGTCGAGTATGACGAGGAGGAGAAAGACAGGAGAACGAACGCTGCACGGCGCTTGCCCGGAAATCCGAAACTGATCTCGTGTAGCAATCGGAGATCGAATTTTAGTCGCCGAAAGAGGCCAACGTCAGGTAACCAAGTGCACGGCTCTCTGGGCGAGCCCGCATCGCCGCTCTGCTGCTGCGCGGGCGCCGCCCCAGGCCGCTGTGCTCGCTGGCAGTGACGCAGGCGTATGTTGCGGCGGCACGTTTGTTTTTATTTTATTTCTGCGGCCGTCCGTGGGGAAATCGCTGCAGAACAGAGATCGCGGCAGATCCATCGTCAATAGGGATCTCGAGAACCGGTGAGGGAATCTCTCTCCCGATGCGAGATCACAGAACCATCATGTTTACGTAAATCATATCGCCGCCACGGTGAATCCACGGCAACCCCGCAAAGCCCCTGGCTGAGCCCACGAGGCTACCGCACGGCAGCCCGATCCCCAGAGCGCCCTCGACACCGACGCTTTGCAGCCCCCGCCACCCGACGCCCGCCGTCCGCGCAGGCCAACGCGGCGGCGAGCCCTGGCGCACCCACACCCGCCTCACACGCAATCGTCGGTTCCTGACCGGCCAGATCGAAATCAAAGCGTCCGATCAACGTGCGATGCAGCGTAGATCAGATAGACGTCCGTAAGGGGCCGTTCGAAAGCCTCCGCCGCTGAATCCAATCATCTTCCGACTTGGTGAGTCCGCCCGTCCGTGGTCTTGTGCATATGTTGGCACCCCAGCAAGCCACCGTCGTGCAGACGCAGCAGCAGCAGCAGTAGCGTTGCCACAGCTCGTCCAGCCCCGCAGGCATTTCTTACACGTACAGCCAGTGGCCACCAGGGCGTGTGCCCCCTGGGTGCCAATGCGGAACGCGCAACGTAACGAACCTTGTCTTGGCTGCGGCCTCTGAACCCAATCCTTCACTTCCCAGTCCCAGTCCTCGCACCCTCTATCGCCAGATGCGTCATAGTGCCGCAACGCGATGGCTGCGTGCCCTGGAGATCCCAACCTAAACCAGCACTCTTCTCGGCGGACCAGCTTCCGCAATGGTCCCGGATGCGGAGCGCGGCGTAACCCCGCTACGGTTCCCCATTGACGGCCCCCTCAAAGCGAGCACGGCAGACGACCCCCTGCGGGTCCAATTGTCTCGCAATCCGCCGTCGAGGAGAATAGGCTCTTGTAGCTTAACGGGAGGGTGGCCCTGGCGCCGCGCGCACGTGAGCACGCGGCGCGACGGGGCTCCCACGTCCTGGACCGTCGCTGCGACTTCGTGCGACCGACGTCAGTCAGATGGCCCCCGGCGCGAGGGGCGCGCCTGCAGCACTGAGCACTGAGAGCCGTGCGCAGAAGCGTCCGCCCCAGGGGGCCAGTGCGGCGCAGCCCAGGCGCGATTCTCCCGCGAGGGCTCGTCCCCCGCTGCAGGATCGCGCTTCGCCGGCGTCCAGCGCGCGGCAGGTCGGGCGTGCGGACGCCGATTGCAGGGCGAGATAGACTCTGCGCGCGGGGGCGCCTGCGGACCGCGGGGAGGAGACCGAGCGTCGTTCTGTTAATAGCCCGGGGCGCGCGCCGTCGAAGGCGGCTGCGTTCCGTGCATCTCAGCGGCGGTCGCAGATCGCGGCGCGTCGCGTCTCCATCGCGGCTGCCCTGCGCCCCTGCGTCGGCCGTCGTGGTGCGCCAGGCGCCTCGGCGCGCCCGCCGCCGCCCGCCGCCGCCTGGCTGACTCAGACTGAGGCCGGCGGGCCCCTCTGGGCCGCTGCGACTCGGGCAGACGGCCGCGCAGAAGGGGCACGGCGCTGTGCGGATGCCACTTGCGGCGCAGCGCCGACGGCATTGCTCGCACCCTGTAGGCCCGCGATGGGCAGCGCGGTCCAAGCGTGCGGACATTGCTATCGGCACCGCATCTGAAACCAGAGATGCATCAGCTGTCGAGCTGCAGAAGCTCGAGACGCACTGGGGGATACTAGGGATATGACGTGCGTGGGAGCACGGGGGCGATTGGGCGACGAATCTCGTGAGGCACTGTGGGCTTTCGTCGATGGGGCAGATCCGGCGGTCATATCGTGTCAGACGTTCGCGGGAAGCCATGAGGCGGACGCGAGGCAATCGCGTAAGGTTGCCTGGGCCTGTTGCTTGCATTCTGCGTGAGCTCGGCTAGCGACATCTGTGTTCGACAATTCCACTCACACTGGGATCTGATGGGCCAGCCGCGTCTCATGACCGCTCCATTCTTCGCATTGCACCGTAAAGGCACCTCACCGTGCGCAATACCAAGCACACACACACGGTCTAGAACACAAAGGGCGTGTCCTCCGCAAAGCGAATTACCACGGGTATACACTCGCGTAAGAACCGACCGTAGGTGATAGGAGATTAGGCAACGAGAAGAACGCAAGTTTGTGTGCCTCCGCTGCGCCCACGCTGACCGTGGAAATGGGCGCCATATTCTGTGACATGCGTTGAGTAAATTACGAATTCTTTCGGCGGTGGAACAGACAAGGTTGTATCCACCTCGCGCACATGCCCACGGGCGACCCTTATAAGGCCCAGATACGTAAACCCGAAAGCTTTTTGTTACAGCGAGACGCCGCAGACCCTTGCTGAGGCCGGGTTGTTCTCCCTTTGAGGCTCTTGCCCGTCCCGCTCGCGTTTTGGGTATTCTGCGGGTGCGACGGAGATCACTATCATTATGTAGCTGTGTTGTGCCTGGTAGACGGGAATTTAAGAAACCATTTGTCGCAGAGGCGAATGACAGAATCTCAACCTGAACACTTCCCGTCTTTAGACAACGCGAGCGGACTTTAAACCCCACGCGGGCGCAACGGGGCGCTCAGCGGCCAATCACAGGCGGCGTCCACTCAGTTCAGTACAAATACAAATTCATTCGCCTCCGCAGAATATGGAGGTTGGCACAGGACGTAAGTATGTAAGTGAGACACAGACGGCAGAGGCTGTGATCCCGAAGCTGAAGGTAGCGACTATCAGCTGCCTCATTGCAAAGGGCACGAACCCACGAGGCGCACCGGTCGATGTTCACTTGGAGGTCGACTTGGAAACATTGCCGTCCGCCGACGTGTGCTGGGAGTAGCCATTGCCGCTGTCGTAGTGCGTGGACCCGTCGGCGTTGCTGTAATAGTAACTGCCGTCGCTGCAAGGCCTGGTCAGATGCTGAGCGGTGTTAATTTTGAGCGGCGACTCACGAGTTTGAGTAGTGGTAACCGCTCGAGCCGTTATCGCCGTCGCGGTGGCAGTAGTGGTTGCCCTAGTGAAAGAGGAGTAAGCACTCTCGACGTTACGCTCGAAGCTGTGCCGGTGGACTCACCTGGTCGTTGGCGCCGGTGCTCGTGACCTCGTAGCCTCCCTCTAGTCTACATTCAAACTGGGGGTCTTCTGAGGAGGGTCCCGGAGTTTGAAACGGCACGTCAGGCATTGCCTGGCCATCACGGCAACCACGTGGAAGGTCCGGGAGAAGATCGTCTAGGCTGCAGACTGCACGACGCGTCCGACTTCAAAGCTGCAAAGCTTTCCGTAAGCAACTTGAACTAAATAGCTCATATATATACCGCGTATCTGGCAGGTCTTGTAGCTTGATGTCAGGGAGCACCTGGGTCAATGAAGGAACAAACAGAGGTGTGAAAAGAGGCTCGGGGAGGCAATGTGTTATGGTCCTGTATATATGAGGATGGCTGACTCCTGATCCAGTGAGAAAGTAGGAGAAAATGTATGTTTATTACTCTGCATTACTCTGTGCGTTACGAAAGGTTGGACTTTGAAGCTGAATGTGCGAACAAAATGCTTGAGCACTGAGTAATCAGCATTACATGCGCGCGCGGACGATGACGTCGTCAGAAAACGCACTTGAGGTCCAACCCATTTCTGGCCGAGAAGCCGATTCAAACTCCGGGACCCTCCTCAGAAGACCCCCAGTTTGGTCACAGCCTCTATATACCAAGGAACGCGGGCATCTCTTCCGACTATTTAGAAGGCTGTCCTAGAGCCTAGCCTCCCTCACCCCAGCCATAGTTTCCTTCGGGCATGATGAGATATTCGATTGAAAACGTAGACGATGGTGTTGTGGTTGCAGACAAGAGAGTTGTCGCCCCCTGAGTACAGCGAGCTCTCTTAAATCGTGATGTCATGTCACAAGCCTCCGCTTAGTGTGACTTCGTGACTGGCCCTCAGGCTCAGGCTCAGCTCCGTATTCGCTACAACTCCTGTCTACTAAGTTCGAAACACACCGTCCCCAAATACGCTGTATTGAGAAAAGCTACGACCTTTGTCTACGCTGAAGGTGGATGCAAAGACGCGGGGCTCACATGCTTTGAGAAAAGCGGGTGGGCTAAGTAGTACAGCTTGGTTGGAGAGCCCGCGCTTCGCCGTCGGCATTTTTGATGGCCGCCGGGAACGCCACGAAGGTCGCTCTGCTTGACCAGCGACCACCACGTCACTAGGCACAGATCTTCACGCACGACATGTAAGCCTGAAATTTAACTTATTAGAGTACACAAAAGATGTAATTATATAGTTAGTGCCAAACCCATCGAGGATTTGGGCAGTTTGCATGACTGGCGACTCCCGAGTCGTCTTTTACCTCGGACCAAGACACCCTCTGTGAGGCTCCAACCAGCCGCTCAGACGCGAAATGCGCTGCATAATCTCTTTCACTCTCCCGTTAGCACGTTCAGCCTCCTCTCACGATGTAGGCTGGACCCACTAGGGCGCTTAGTATTATTACTATTTCCTGATTTGCGGCTCATTTTTCGATAGGTTTCTAGTTCCTGCGAAAAAGCCTCGGCGACCGTTCACCACAGAGTGCCGTCACTATCTACCTGTGCAGCAACCCAGTGGATTCCCACGTCAGCTATGGCAAAATCCGGACGCTGACGCCCGAACTTGCTGCCGTCAGAGTCAAGCGTTCTTCGGGCTCTGGAACTCAAGCATCGTCGCGGTCGCGAACATGAAGATGCTCATGTGCCTGGACCCGACCTTGGATTCTTGAGGCCAAATAGGAGTGACAGTGCGACAGCGGTCCCCCGCGCCAGGCACTCTGAGGCGCAACTCTCACCGCGGGAGGCTGATTGGAGCTACTATTTGCAACCACAATTGCCGCTTGGACGCGGGGGAGGTCAGCCAAAGGTCAGCCCCACTTTATAGACGCAAAATTACCATTTCTGTTCAAGTCCCGAATACCTGAATCCACAGCTGCGGACGCTGGCAGGAATGGCGGTCCCAGGTTCGGACCATTTCCTTTATGGGGGTCCTCAGGCATTCTTCTTGTGCTCGCTCTTAGAGTTATGGTGGCGTAAGGGGCAGTGCTGAACATTCAGATAAATGCGACGGCGTAAAACGGCCCGCAAGCTCTAACCCACTCGAACCATCCTCTTGATTATGGCTGCTATGGTTGCCCCTGATCGCCTCCAGCCGGTCGCGCCGCCGCGCTGTGCGACCAGCCCTGGTGAAGACGAGGTCTACAAGCATGGGTATGAAATTGTCGCCCAGGGCACGAACCAGCAGGTGGGCTCTTTCGTCGGCGCCGCAAAGTTGTGGACCAAGGCACTACTGACACGACTTGTAACCGTGGGGTGTATAGGGAAATGAATACACCAAATTCGTCGGCTCGAACGGCGCTGCCGGGTATCTGTATCACAACCAGTAGGATATAACTTCTCTTGCAACTTCCTCGACAGGCCGACCTATGTACAGGAATGGCACATACTACTACAAGAGCCCTAGCGGTACAGGCTATTTCACGACGCCGGACGGATTCTCCCAGTACACGGAGGGCGAGAACAGGTATATCCTGACATATTCACACAGTGCGTGGTCGTTCCTTCTTATACTACGGATAGTCAACGTTGATCGGACTCGCAGGATGATACGGGACGGACAAGAATGTTGAGCTTGAGGGTCACATGAAGAATGAGGGAATTGTGACCGAACACGAAGATAGTGAAAACTGACCTCCCGAAGCTGGCTTGAAGCTGATCCCAAGACCGAGAGTCCCAATATTGTGTCCCTTACATCTGTAATCTACTTTGTTGTGTAATACACCAATTATACACCGTCCTCCAGGAAATCCGAAAGCCCATAAGCCAGCCCAGCAGTGTACTGGCTGCTATTAGCGCGTATTCCTGTATCCCTATTAATATGTTCAAGAGCTTCCATACATCTTCGCATCTCCAAGAAGGTTGTTCACATATAATACCACATGTTACCGTATTCATTGATCGGCGACAAGTGACATTGCCTGTAGTAACTGAACAACCGCAGGAAAAAATACATAGTTCGCAAAAGCCCGGTGTCGTGTTGTAAGGACAGGCGCAAAGATAGCACTGATGAACACGGCAAAGTCCATGCCAGTAAGCTGGAGATTCAGAATACGATATCAATCACGGTATAGTAAGTGTCTATCACTGATGCTTGGAGTCAGGAATTTCAATGCGTGGCCGTACCGAGCCAGAAGATGATGTTGCCTGTTCGTAGTCAGGCGGCGGGAAGTCTTGGTGGGGGTTCTCATCGTTATATGAAGCTGGCATGATGTATCTAGTTCATGGTGTTCGCAAAGATTAGCAATCATGCGAGGAGATCGAACAGCTACTAGTAGACGTACTTGGATTGACCACTTGATGATTGAACGTCGGAGGAAGCCGAGCTGTGGAAGTGCGCCACTGATCCGTTCAGCGACATAGGCATCAAGCCGGCATGGGAGTCGGTGTGCACGGTCGACGGGCTGAGGGGACTGCGTTCGTGGATGTCGACCGTGCTTCCGACGCGGTATGGGCTGATGATGCTCTCCGGGCCTGGGAGGACATCCTCATCATCAAACTTCTCGTGCGGGCGTACCCGCTGGATGCGATCAAGCCCCCTCCGCGAACGTCGTCGCATGAGCAAGAAGATGCCCAGGCCGATGAGCACTGCGCCGACGACTGCCGCCACTATGCCGCCGATAATAGGGCCCGTTGATTTATGAGCTGTCGATGGCCCTGACGCACTACATTGTGACAAACCGCCCAGTTAGCTTAAGTTTGATTGAGCGTAGCTAGACGACACTCACCCTGTGGGAGAGCCATTGCTAGTGCTAGCCGGGGTACTCGAAGATCCGGAGGCAGCGGCCGCAGTATTTGGCCATGAAGACAAGACAACCTTGTCCAAGTCGAAAAAGTTTCCGTTCGCGTCGACGTTGGTGATAGTGAGGTTGTGTGGGGCGCTTGAGAGTCTCCCCGCGTAATACTGTCATGATAGCTCATGAGCAATTGCACCGATTTGATAATACTAGGAAGGTGTACCAGCATCAGTTGGTATCGTGCTTCAGGCGCGGAGCCGTTGTACACGGTCGGGAACCCTCCGTCGAGGGATACCGAAAATAAGCCGTGGTTAGTTGAGGTTGCGCCATATATAGATATTGCGCTAGCGTTGAAGGGTATCGATACATAGTCGCCTTTGCCATTCGTTCGACTTCATACAAAACAAGGTCAATCACAAGCAGAGAAATCGGAAAGTTCGGTGGTACGAACTGCATTGTTTTATCGAAGTAGTTGCCCTCAACCCCATTGGGCGAGGTATCCCAACCAGGGGAATATATAATGCCTTGATTGCCATCGTCCCAGACGGTGTCGGTCGATTGTGTGCTAATAAAGCGCTGTATGTTATGACGTGCCCATCTTACCAGTCAGATACAGAAGCTTACTGCTCTTTGCCGTCGCCAGTCGTGATGACTATGTAGTCAACGTCTACATAAGAGGGTTCCGATGTGCCGAACTTGTTCTGTAACACGAGTTGGTGTTCGCGATTGCTCAGACCAGTTGCGCTATACAGTAGCGACTGAAACTGGTTGGTTGACGAGCCCCGCCGTTCCCGACCGTCGTTGCACCATCGATGGTAACCCAGTACACATCCTATAAGAAGAGGTCGGTACGAGAGATGCTGACGTCAGCGAAGAGAGTACGGCGGGATATGACCGCCAACATACGTGGTTTGGTCGACGGGCTCCAAAGAGGTATACCGCAGATCCGTTGAAGGTTAAAGTAGCTGTCGCCCCTAAGTGCCCAACCTCAACCACTTATTGAGACGAGGGAGGGAGGGATGTGCGCACGTATTGGCTGGTCGCGTGGAACGTGCCGTTTGCATACGATGCCCAAAGACTGTCATCGTGTGATGAATCGCTCCATACACCGTTGTACACAATGAGAGGGCTTGTATCATCAACTAATGTCAGAGAAAAACATGTCGGCATGACCAGCAAGTTGGCGGATGGATATACGCACGTGTTAGGTTGTATACAGGCATGTTCGAGGTCTACCAGAGCCTCCCCTACGCGTCCAAGCTGCCCACAATCGACCAAGAGATGGCAAGATATTCAGAATAACCGGAGGGAAGAATGGGGTTAGAGGTCGTCAGGGAGGGAGGGGAATGGGTCGTGGTGGGAGAAAGGAACGTGGGGTAGGACATTTCGAGACGCCCTCGCAGGCTTGGACACGACAAAGGCTGTGGGTCAACCGGTCACCAACGATCACGAATGCTAATTAATGGCAGTAGGGCGGATCACACCGTGCCTGTCGAGGCATTGATGCGCGTAATTTGATGCGCCTGTTCTCGAATGCCGTAAAGGGAAGGTCTCCTGGAACACAGTGCAGAAGGTTTGGTAAAAGCGTATGTCACTGTAATGTAAATCTGACACGGCGAGGCAAAGTACCGGATATTAAGTATGCTATATTTTAATACTAACGCCAAAGATATTACAGGCTTCCATGTTTCCCGATACAATGCGACATTGAACCCAAAAAGTTATAGCACCAAAGGACCAAGGCTAAGAGCGTGAACCTGTCAGAGAACCAGCGTTCAGCATTTGAGACGTCTAACGACACATATCAATTGGTGTATAGTCTTGCAGAGAGAGGTAGATGTAGTGATAGCCAACATAGCGATGAGATAAGGAGAAATGACGCACCAGAGAACTGTGCCTCACGCATGCTTGGCATCGAAAACTGGAAGGCGCGGCAACGCATTGCCAGGATACAACGCGGCCTCCACGTAGTCTGGTGGCGGATTATTTTGCTCATGGTTATCACTAAAGTGGGAAGCAAGTCGGTAGGTATGCCTAACATAAGTTAGAAGCGCCAATCAGGACCCCTCGTAGAAACATCGAAAAGACAGGAAGAAGCTCGACGTACTGAGATGGGCCGGAGAGACTGCTCGGTGACTGCACGGCAGGACTAGAGGAATGCAGCTGAGTTGTCGATCCATCGTAGAACATGGTGAAATGATTGTGATGAGCTGGACTTGTAGGTGTTGAGGGGGCAGCTGGCTGGCCTTGTTCAAGCAAGCCCAGGGTGCTCGTGGCAGGAGAAGGTTCAATGGTTGGCTCGGGGCCCGCCAGGAAGTCGTCGCCATCAAATTTCTCCCTCTGTCGTACTGGCTGAATATGATCGAGCCCTCTTCTCGCACGTCGGCGCCACATCAGGAAGGTGGCAAGCCCTACGAGGGCGACGGCAACGACGGCTAGTAATATGCCGCCTATGACAGCACCTGTGGAAGACTTTTGCGGTAAAACGCTGCGCGCAAGCTATTCAGCCATAGCAGTATATCCAAAGAAGCATACGAATACGCACTCGCTGGTGACTCCTTGTGAATTCGAGGGCGTGCTGCTGGGGACGAGATCTAAGCTTGCATTGCCGTTTTGCGATTCGGGCCACGCCGACGTGATAACTTTATCCAAGTCCAGCCAGCCGCCGTTCGGGTCAACGTTGGCAATGGTCAGGTTGTGCGGACCATTTGATAACCCACCGGCAAAGTACTAGTCACGCCTATGAGTCAGGGACGAGGACAACATGGCATTTGGCGAGAAGGCATACCAGCATATTTTGATATCGTGCAACAGACGCTGAGCCATTATATATGGTAGGTAGCCCGCCGTCAAGCGACACCGAGAAAAGACCATGATTACTAGCAGTGGCACCATATAAGGTATGCCCAGTACACTTTCGACTACCCGTGACAGTGTGTGACCATCACGTGAATGTGGGCGGCAAACGAATTGTAAGTGTATTTTGAGTAGATAAGAGGGCAGACACAGCAGAAAATATGGTGGTACACCAGAGTACAGCCTGGGAAAGAGTTGCACGATGCCCTGCACAGCTCTCAGATGCCACAGTACTCTGAGAGCTGTTCAGAACACTCTGCATTGGCCGCAGACGATGCTGTAAGTACTTTAGAACAGCTACCCCTTATTTGTGCTCACGTTTTCGTTATTTTGGGTTTCATGTTGCAGCTTGGCTCTCTTGATTGAACTTGGTTGAAGGCTTTGGCAGATTTGCAATCCAGGAGTATGCTGCCTTGCGCTTACGACCCATTTCGCAAGTCTTCCCCTGCAGCCAGAGTTGCTGCTACAGCATGAAACTTAGTTGAATCAGCGCGCTTTGCGAATATTATGTAATCAGGTCCTCGGGCACCTCGCAAGCTCTATTAAACAGTCATCAGGCACGATACACAGAAACCGTTTGCCCTTAATTGTAGCCATTGTAGTCTTTAACAATATCGCGCGCAAACATCGAGAGAAAGTGAAGTGTAGCAAAAGTAATAGAATTTACGGACATTTCGCCCAGCCAGAAGTGCCCAAGCGTGACAGGCGCCGGTCACGTGGGGTGGTCGAAAGTGTACTGGGCATACCTTACGGATATAGCATTGCCATCGAAGAGTATCGAGGCCGAATCACCTTGCCTGTTTGTCCGACTATCAAGCTGTAGTTAGCCAGAGCACACGCTCAAAATGTGAGCGGGAATACGCACTGCATTGAAGACATGTAATATTTGCTTTCAAAACCGTTGGCCGAAGAGTCCCAACCGGGCGAATACACAATTTCTTGGGCAGAGTCATCCCAGACGGTATCATTGGACTGAGTACTAACAACAGCATTAGATTGAATCGTCACTGTGGCTGTGGGTGCTCACTTTGCGTTTTCGTCACCTGCTGTGACGACAATATAATCGATGTCTACGTAGGATGGCTCGGCCGTATTGTACTTGTTCTGCAAGACGAATTGATGTTGCTTGCTGTCTAGTCCGGTAGCGCTGAATAGCAAAGAATCGAAGACGTTGCCGCCTTGGACATTCCCAGATGCTGCGGTCGTAGTGCCATCCAGAGTCGCCCAGTAGACATCCTGAGTTAGTAACATAAGTCAGCGCGCTATAATCCAACGTCAACCTGAAAGAGCAAGTCTGCACTTCGGCTTACATGGTTAGGTCTTTTAGCTCCATAAACATAGACAGCGGAACCATTGAATGCCAGAGATACCGCCGCGCCCTAGCACGTAGTTAAGTCGGAGATATTACAAAACGATGGGGTCTCCTCACATAGTCGTTCGTGGCGTGAAATGTACCGTTCACGTAGTCTGACCACAGGCTGTCTGCATGGGAGGAATCACTCCAAACACCGTTGTATACAATGAGAGGACTCGTATCGTCGACTAGAAGGAGACAGTATCAGGATGCATTCACAACTAGAGAAGGGCAAACTCCGAAGCCACCCACCTGTTAAGTTGAACACGGGCATTTTTCCACGTCAGGAACTTCGGAGCGTTGTGCGACAGCTGTCTAGATTGAGTAGAATAGATGTATTTAGTAGTTCGGTTAGTATACGGTGCGTGCGACGAGTCGTTTAAGGAGCGTAGGGGGTTAAGGAATGTGAGTCGAGTGCTGGAGGACGTGGAGGGGTCTAAGCAAGTGGGCAAGCCAAGCGATGCGCCGTGAGGCAAAAAAACACGTAGCCACCGGCTGCTTGAGGTGTGAATAATGCTGCTTACCGATTATGGAATGGCAATACAGAGGCGTCGGCGCATCAAAGCATGCCTGACACGGCAGCGCGCCCAGGATGATTCGAGGACTCCGCAAAGCTCGGAAATGTTTCCTGACCGATCACGGCAGGCCCTCGAGAACATGGCGGAACGGTGAGGCTTCGCCTACGGGGACTTCGGTGGGCTCGTCGGGGCTCCGCTACGAAGTCATTGATAGTCAGCCGTGGGATAAAGGTTAATACGTGTTTGACGCTACCTGTGCGCCGCATTGCTGGGATCCCGTACATCAACACGCTCTGCAACGGACCCGGGCAAACAACCCACAGTGTAGCATATGCAAAGCATGTGAGGTTGTGGGCTTTGCTAGTCCGCTGTGTATCTATCGAGGCAGAGGATCAGCATGCGACGAGGCACCTGTGCTTCTCATCGAATTTCCGCTCTGATATCGGACATAACCACTCAGCCGCGAGGCAGTTTCTATGCTTCGAATTTCAACGGCAATAACGCTACACCAATGATACAATTTATATTCGATTGCGAGTCTCGTTACAGCTTCGGGAAGTGGCCATCGAGAGGGAACCTTCCGTAGAGACTCTGCGAGAATGTTATCAGCACTCATACTGTATATATGAGTGCAACCACGTACGACCGGCGAAGGTTTAGTCTGAATGATCGCCTCAATTTTCTCGAGGACATCCGGAGTCAGCTTGGGAAGGACTTCGAGAGCTTTCAGGTTATCCAAGATCTGCTCTGGCTTGCTAGCGCCGAGGATGACGGTTGAGGTATGCTGCTTGGTGACCAGCCATGCGAGCGCAAGGTGTGCAACCGTGCAGCTGAGTTCTAGAGATAGAATCCCATAAGAACCGCTTCTGGCAAAATCAACATGCATGAAATGACGTACCCTTCTCAGCAAAAGCAGAGAGGCTCCGGACTTTCGCAATGTCTGCCTGGCCTTCCGGGCTCTGCAGCCATTGCCGCAAGGTGTGGAATTGCTGCTCCTTCTCTGTGGCAAGTCGAGAGTCTGTCGGCACTCCCTCGTTGTACTGCAAGTTTGATCGTCAGCTGCATTGATTAGATTATGGAGCCAACGCATCCATGCTTACCTTACCGGTGAGCAGACCCTGTGCAAGTCCCGAGAAAACAGTCGTGCCGTAGTCGTACTTGCGATATAGAGGCTCATATTCCTTCTCCGGGCGTTCACGGTGGAACATATGATGCTTGCACTGCTCAGCAACGGGTGCTACCAAGCCAAGTCTATGGGCAATGTCTAGAGAAATTACCATGAAATTAGGTTAACATTGCGTCAGAGTGGTGTTGAGCATTGCACGCACGAATGGCTTCCTCAATCTCGCGCGCACTCCACTCAGAGGTACCCCAGTAGAAGGCCTACTCAGAGGTTGAAGGTGGGTTTAACTATAACTCGAAATCAAGGCAAGAGACGCACCCAGCCTTTCTCGATGACCCAGTTGAAGGCTCTCACGACTTCTTCCATAGGAACTGGTTATAGCAATGTACATTAGATAGGCCTTTATGAATCGAAAACACCACACTCGCCGGTAGGATCAGGACGATGCGCGAAGATAACATCGACGTAGTCCACTTGAAGACGCTCGAGAGACTCCTTCGTGCCTTCGATAATGCTAATACATTTCGTCAAGGAGTTGTATCAGCGATCACATATCGATACTCACTGTTTGCGAGACAGGCCGCCATCGTTAGGTCCGTTACGGAGACCCCAGAACAGCTTAGTAGTGATAATGAGGTCTGTGCGACGAATTCCAAGCTCCTTCAAGGCTCGACCTATGTGCGCTTCGGATTCGCCTCTTGCGTACGCTTCCGCAGTGTCGATCATATTGATGCCATTCTCGAAAGCGACTTTGATGATTTCCTACGATTCCAAAGGCCTCTGAGTGGATGTTGGCGTTGTGATAAGCTGTAACGTACCTTGACAGGATCGCCTTTCACCGACCCACCGAGGGTAAGCCCTGGGATGTTCACGTCCAGCTGAAGGTTGCAGGCCAGAAAAACAAAACTCACAGGCTCCCAGAGAGAATAGCGGTACTCGAAGTCCGCTCGACCCGAGCCTGCGGAAAGGCATTCCCTTGGTCTCATAAACCAGCTTGACTTCGTCGGCCATTGCTACGATGTGTGGAGGGGAGAAACTTGATGTTGAGAGGACTGTGTCCAGAGGTCACATCGTGTCTGGAGAGGTCTGGTTATATAGTTAGTTCACAGAAGGCGTTAGTTTGCGTTCGGAGAAGGTTCGGAATGCTTGCTAAGTCGTCATCTTCTGTAAATGTTATCGACAAGTGTGGGAGACCGCATGAATGAAGAAGGAAAGAGTTCAGGAGATGTATCATATGACCAGCGTATATGGGAGGATTGCAACGCCTTCGTCGATCGAGCATACGAATACGACTTTGCTATCGCACACTGCCCAGTCATGTTAGACATGCTGAACACGAGGATAGATCCAGGCACACACCTCAACCCGCACGGCCCGTACAACCGGCACCATTTCGAGCACTGGACCCCGTTGCAAAACTAGCACACATCCGCGACGTCCTCCGTTGGCGTTTGTCACTGCGATTCAAGTCATCACAGACGTGAAAGGGTTATCATTTCGGTCGGTTGCCCAGGTATCACATGTCGGAATAATCAGGGGAGACCACAAAAACAATGTATCATGCGAAATAGTCACATTGCAGGTAGAGCAACGTTCATAACTTCGGTGGAGGTGAACTGGGATGAGGTACACAAGAAGGATTCACGCCAGAGAGCGCTTGCGTGGTATGATCTTCGGCTGCTGCCGAAGCCACGTGTGATGTAAGCGCGGGACGGAATCACTGTCCTGGAAGGGCAAGCCACTGCAGGTCCAACACTCTCATCCACTTGCATACGCAAGTCCTAAAATTATAAGGCCGCATTTTATGCAGCAGGGCCCGATACCGCCAATAAGTCCCCGCCATCCGGGATAACAATGCGCAGCTTTAGAGCAGTAACTCCGCCTCACGCATTATGTAAACCTCTTGATTGAAATTGTTAAGACCAAAGGTCGTTGCGCAATGAGCTGGGGGCTTAATATCGACTCTGAGGGCTATTACGGAGGTTTCCCTCTAGCACGCAGAGACTGACCAGAGATATCGATGTTGATAAACAAAGAGATCGCAGTTAAGGCTGTAAGGCCTTGACTGGTCGATCTTTATACTACTGTACAAGATGGTGGCGTGGGAGAGCATACTACGTATCCGTACTAGTGTTGAGACTAGTAGATGAGTCTGGGCAGGGCGTAGGGTACGCTACGCTGGCTGAGTCATAGGGCATAGGGCGAGGTGAGTCATGAGTCGCGAACCGAGCCAGTATTGCTAATCGTTCGAATAAAAGAATAATTCTGTCCGTAACAGAAATCCTCAGAAAGAACAGATTGATTCCATGGTGTGAACAGTGGTCTCGCAAATGCACGGCATAACATGAAGGCGTAGCAGATATGGTGGGAAGAGGAATGAGACGCGATGGAGACGGTGTACAGTGATCAAGTTTGCTGTAAGGAAATGAACAATAACGAAGGAGCCACGTGCGGGCCACGTGAAATGCCACGTTGTTTGCCAGATCTTGCAAAGATCGCAGGGGCCCTAATCAACTATCGTACGGTAAGACCCTCAACCTAAAGGTATCGGGAATAACTCCATTTTCCTTTACTTCTGTAAGAATATGGGTGCGTCTCTTGCGTTTGCTTCTACTTGAAGAAGCTCATTCTCAGCTTCCTGAAGGTATTCCAAAGGTGTGTGTATTCGATTATAGAGAGCGGGTATAGAGCAGCCTCTAACTACCGTCATAGTTTTTCAGATATATCTCGTGAGCGACCATCGTAGAGACGAGCGAAGAGATTCTGAATGTGTCTATAGCGAGAGATATCCTCTTACCTCCCAGCTTATTGAGGAGAACAAGATTCCGGAGTTCGGTGAGCACGAGGGCCGTTCAGTCCGCATCCCGTTCTCATCCTGGTCTAGACAACCTGTATGTCGACTTCAATGGCATCATCCACAACTGTGCGTGTTAGCGTCATACCTATACCCTGGGGCCTACTTATTGTGCAAACAGGCTCGCATCCCAACGACGAAGATGCCCATTTTCGATTGTCAGAAGAGCAGATATTCACTGCAATATTTGCCTACGTGGACCACTTATTTGGGACGATCAAGCCGAAGAAGCTGTTCTTCATGGCTATAGACGGCGTTGCTCCTCGCGCGAAGATGAACCAGCAGCGGAGTAGGCGGTTCCGTACTGCGAAGGAAGCCAAAGGAAGTGAGAGAGAAGGCATTGCGGAAGGGAGAGAAACTGCCTGAGGAGAAGGCATTTGACAGCAACTGCATCACTCCTGGTGCGTTCTAAACAGTCTTTCGGGCGGGAAGCGCGTTCTTTATCGTCGCGCATATAGGAACTCTGTTCATGGCGAAGCTGTCCGAGCAGCTGAAGTACTTCGTCAACAAGAAGATCACAGAGGACGCCAACTGGCGAGGCGTTACGGTAGTGCTATCAGGCCATGAAGTTCCGGGAGAAGGAGAACACAAGATCATGGAGTACATCCGCCTGTCAAGAGCGCAACCCGACTACAACCCCAACGTGCGCCATTGCCTGTACGGCCTGGATGCCGACCTCATTATGCTGGGACTGCTAAGCCACGACCCACATTTTTGCCTACTTCGAGAGGAGGTGAAGTTTGGGCCGCAGAGGGGCAAGAGCAACAAAAGGTACGCTGTCCATGTTGGCGTTGTACTGCAAGACTTATCTCACTTGGACAGCCTTCAATCCATCAACTTTTACTTGCTGCACCTTGCGTTGATGCGTGAATATCTCGACCTCGAATTTCGCGACATAGAGCCTATGCTTCCGTTCGCCTACAGCCTGGAGCGCGTCATAGACGATTTCATTCTGCTGGCTGTATTTGTCGGCAACGATTTCCTGCCAAACTTGCCCGACCTCCACATCCATGAGAACGGCTTGGAAAAGCTCTTTGACGTTTACAAGAAGTCATTACCTTCACTGGGTATGCACGTCTTTTCCTCAGCGCCTTCGCTTGGCTCATCCATACATAGATGGCTACATCAACGAGAATGGCACCATTAACACAACACGGCTGCAGGTTATTCTGGACGAGATGGCGGAGTGGGAGAGAGAAGTCTTCGAGAAGGAGTACGCCGACGTGAACTGGTACAAAGGCAAGCAGACAAAGCACATGAAGGAAATGGAGATGGGCAAGAAACGGCAAAAACTTGGTACGTCTCTCAGTACCGCAAACTGTACATGGCAATATTGAAATCGCCCTTCCAGTTCTCACATCTTCACAACGCGCTATCTATGACCAAGTGAAGGCGTTCGTACTGGACCATCGGGCACCAGGCTCGCTCGCACATCTCCACAAGTCGCGGCTGACGATGCCGAACCTGTTCCCTGCAAGCGACCGCAAGTTCATAAACGAGCTTGCCGACGCTCTGCACCTGTCAGTGACGTGGGATGAGTACGACGAACAAGACCAGAATCTTGTCACCTGGCGCTTCCCCGGCGAGCTCGAACAACCGGTCCCTGAGGATTCGCCTCCCAAGTCCGGCGAGGGCGAGGACGAGGAAGAGTGGGAGGATGAGGAGGAAGATGAGGAGAGCAGGGCGGCGGTCGACCGGGTGTTGCAGAAGTACGAGAAAGCGAAAGTTGCGGAGGACGACAAAGAGGGCGACTTTGATGCACGACATGAAGCCTCGATCCAGGAGAAGATGGCTGAGTGGAAACGTGGGTATTACAAGGTGAAATCTACACGTATGTTCACGTCGTTGCAGCTCACCATAACTCATTCCCATCAGGGCAAACTGGAGATCTCATATGACGATCCTGAGGAGATGCACGACTTCATTTACCGCTACGTCGAAGGTATGCAATGGGTCATGCACTACTACTACAGTGGTGTGGCGTCATGGAGTTGGTTCTACAACTATCACTACGCGCCTCGAATCTCTGGTAAATTCATGGCTCTTCTCTGTGTGAAACATTGTTAACTTCGTCCAGATTTGAAGGGAGTTGATAAGATGAAGTTTCACTTCGACCTGGGCAAGCCTTTCCGACCCTACGAGCAGCTGATGGGTGTGTTGCCTGCAGCAAGTAAGGATCTCATTCCTCAGGCCTATCAGGTAGACATTTCAACTCTACCTAGCCACCGCTATTACAAGCTAACCCGCTGGCGTAGGATCTCATGTTCGACGACAACTCGCCTATACTCGACTTCTACCCCACCGAGTTCGAGCAGGACCTCAATGGCAAGAAGCAGGAATGGGAAGCTATCGTGAAGATTCCTTTCATTGAAGAGAAGCGGCTACTCAAGGCTATGTCATGTGAGTCCGACCTTTTGGCCGAAGTCACCACCGGCTAACCATTAGACGTCGCATAGCTCGCGAGCATCGCCTCTCAGAGGAAGAGAAGCGCCGAAACGGGCTTGGGCCGTCAATGAAATTCTCGTATAACGGCGGCGAGGCGACGGAATATCCTTCATCGTTACCTGGCTTCTTCCCCACGTTGCACCGATGCACTTGTCGCATGGAGCCCTTCCACTTGCCGACTTTAGACGGTCTCCACCTGATACCTGGTCTATGCGATGGCGTATTCTTGGGTGCGGCTGCCCTGGCAGGATTCCCGTCCCTACAGACGCTTCCGCACACTGCCACGCTCGGTCACCACGGCGTCAACGTCCACGGCTCCGAGAGTAGGAACAAGTCCATGGTTGTGCACATTCAGAACGCGTACGAGGGCCGGAAAGTGCTCGATATTGCGAACGAGATGCTCGGCCAGCGTGTGTTTGTCGGCTGGCCGTTCTTGCAGGAAGGCATGGTTAACGCCGTCTCGGATTCGCTCTTCAAGTACGAGAAGATGTCCATCATCGCCGGCGGACCCAAGAAGGCCGTATCGAACCCGCATTCACCGCACGGACTCAGTTTATGGAAGACTAAAGCCGAAAAGATCGACTACTACTACTCGAAGAGATGTGGCGTCCTTACTGGTGACATTGATGTGTTGCTCCATGTCCGTCCACTCAAAGGTTAGGCTGGCCCCCTGTTGCGCGATGAGTGTACTCACTACTGCTTAGGCTTGAAACGCCTGGAGACTGGCGCCTTTGTCAAGGACTACGAAGGCCCTGAGAAGGAGACCGAGCTGGCGGTCCAGATGGCGGTGACAGAAGTTGCGTCCGAGGACGCTCGGTACTTGGAGAAGGAAGCGCCGCCTCTTTCCGAGGAGTTCCCTGATGGTGGCAAGGTGTTCTTCCTTGGCAAGTATGCGTACGGAGTTGCCGCACAGGTAACCGAGACCACCACAGAGGCGCTGTCTATCATGCTCGCTGTAAGCTTGTTTGGCCTGTTGTATGATGTTAAGACTCATGATATCCTCTTAGTTCTTCCCGTCGGACACGGCGGACAATGACAAGTTCAAGAAGATCGTGGACAGCCGCAAGGCGAGTCGGTACTTCCCGGCGTTCAAAACCTCGGAAATGCTTGGCCTGTCTGGGATGGCTGTCTCTAAAGTCACGTCCAACTTCATGGTCCTGACTAGCAATGGGCAAAAGGTCAACCTTGGTCTCGGTCTGAAGTTCGAAGCCAAAGGCTTGAAGGTCATCGACTACTCTCAGAAGAATGGCCAGTACTGGGAGTATAGCGAGAAGACGATCGACCTCCTCCGTGAGTACAAGCAGAAGTACCCGGAGGTCATGGCTGTTTTGAATATGCGCGGCGACGGTATGTGGACCCA
The DNA here is from genome assembly GCA_024811115.1 of Terana coerulea. Classification (NCBI taxonomy): domain Eukaryota; kingdom Fungi; phylum Basidiomycota; class Agaricomycetes; order Polyporales; family Phanerochaetaceae; genus Terana; species Terana coerulea. The sequence continues at coordinate 167,328 of JAKOGH010000905.1, forward strand.
TATGAAGACACGCGAGCTTACTAAACGACCGTGTAGCTATGGCAAAATCTACCCAGATTTTTGGAAATGAAAACGCGGATGCTAAGGTCAAAGAAGTGAAGGCTTGGCTCAACACGAAAGGCGTTCAGAACTTCGAACCGGTCTCGTTGTTCGCAGATCAGCTGAAGAAGGTTTGAATCTACGAATTCTCTTTCACCAATTGCGCCGTCATCTAACATGCTGTACAGGACACGGTGAAGGTGATTGAAGAGTTCGCAGAGGCATGTGTGGCCAAGCAGTCCCGAGACGCCATCAAGAAGGCCATTGTGAAGGGCATCCCTCGCCAGGCCGTCCTGAAGCCTGCGCATGGCGTATACCGCTTGCAAAATCAGCACTTCGCCCTTGGGGACCGAGTGACGATGGTCCAGGACTCTGGGAGCGTACCGCTGTCCATCAAAGGCGTTGTCATCGGCATCAACGCGAAGTCTATGGACGTTGTGTGGGATGTGCCATTCATGGCGGGAACAACTTTGGGCGACAGGTGTGTAGGGTTGTCTGTCTCTGGCCTTGTGAAATTACTTAATGTAACGACAGGTGTTCTATGTACCGCGGCTACACCGTGGAATTCCGCGACGTGTCTGAACCTCACAAACCCGCAATTCATCGCATCGACAGACCCGCAGGCGCCCGCTGAGCAGAGACCGTCCGGCCAGTTCAGGCCGCGCACTGGTCCTTACCCAGCCATCCAGCCTGCTTCAGGGCAACAAGCGGCTTCGGGCTTCCGCCCTGGCCCTCAATCGTGAGTCCCTGGGGAACCTTTTTTTGCCATTCACCCGCTTACAACTCTGCGACTTAGGCAAGCGCCTCGCGTCTCCATCATGGCGAACCCGAATAGAGGCCGCGGTGGTCATCGTGGCGGATACTCTGCGGTCGCTCAAAACACCAATGGGCATGCGAACGGAGACCACGTTCCGCCACCCGCGACGAATGGGAATCATCATGTGCAGGATGGGGCTGTACCCACAAGCCCGCGGGGCGGCAGGCGAGGGAGGGGCGGTTTTGCTCCTCAAATTCAGCAACGCGGCGGGGCACCCGTAAATGGCGAGTCTTTTGGACCGCCGAGAGGTGGCTTCGGTGGCGGCCGTGGGCGCGGCGGGTTCAATGGGGACAGCTTCGACCGAGGACGAGGAAGGGGAGGAAGGGGAGGCAGAGGTCGCGGCCGAGGTCAATCTGCACCGCCGGCAGATTCATGAAAGCCGTGGAATTTTCGCTGATGTCTTTCTGGACTCCCGTTTGCAAGGACACCTTTCATCGCGCATGTTATTGTCCAGTATCTTGTCTGTCACGTAGTCAGGTCCGTGCTGTCGCATTGCTTTGGTCAAGTTACATCTCATAGCCCTGTATTATTGTACACCCTTGTATCTCGCCTTTATCATCTTTCACCGTCCTTGGCACTCGTGACATCTCCGTTCTCATTCGTTGACGCACCCACCTCGACGGTCCCTCCAGGATGCCGGATGGTGACAAGATGTCTATCAGAAGCATGAGCGTTCCCCGACCGCCTTGTATTCTGCACAATGTCCCAAGCTAGCGTGTCCCTGACGCCGCTCGCCACGCCGAGACAAAGGCCGACTGTCATGGGGACGGCTTTGTGCAGCACGCCCATCGAGAATGCGTTGATCACGATGTCGGCCCTCGCCGTCGGAGGGCTGCGGCGCGCTCAGCGCGGCGATTTTGGGTTGGGCTTGCGCTTTGGGATCCAGCCCCATGAGCACGGCGCCCTTCCGCCGGATGCTCTCCATGAGCGTACGGACGTCGCTGCGATGATAGTCCACCGCGTCGTGCGGAGGAGCGTCGAGGACAGCGCGGACGTCATCCTCGGCGACAAACACTGTCGGATTTGTGGCGTCGACTAACGACACCCGCACGAGCACGCGTTTGTTCTCCGTCTCGACATCGACCTTGTTCACAGGCGACCCAGACGGCAGGAGCTTCCCCGTACGCGCCCCCGCGGGCTCGACGAAATCCAGAATGATCTGGGAAGCCTTGCCAGGGACGCCAGCCACCGTCGCTTGTTCCAGATCGAGAAGCGGTGTGGGGTGCCTCCCTCGCACGCGACGGGGAACGTCGTGTCGACGAGCTTGTCCGTGTTCGTATTGTACGCGCGCACGGTCGCCAGCCCCCGCGCCGCGTCCACCTTCAGGCCGCCTGCACTTCCGCCGCAGACGCCCTCGTCGACGGCGAACACGCCGATCATGCTCGACAGGTTCCCGCAGTTCCCGGAGTAGTCGAGCACGGCGTCGCGGATGCCGACCTGGACGAAGGTGTACGCGACGTCTGCGCCGCGCGTGCGCTGGGCTGCCATCGGCGGGGCGACGACGCAGACCTTGGAGAGGCTCGACACGCCGCCGCCCATGCCGTCCAGCTGCCGGGCGTGCACCGGGTCCGGCGAGCCCATGAGCCCCAGGAGGATCGGGTCCCAGGCCTGGCGGTCCGCGGGCAAGTCGCGCTGATGCAGGAAGATGCCCTTGGAGGTGCCGCCGCGCAGGAAGGATGCTGGGAGCGGGTTCGCAGTGCCGCCATGTACTTGCGCACGGGCGGCACAGGCAAAGACCTGCCTGTTGCTGAGCAGTCGAGCCCGGCGAATGCCCGCGCGAATGGTCCAAACGAACATGTGGCTGGGCTTGGACGCTAGTACGAAAAGTAAGAGTGCTGCATCAGCATCAACTAGAGCTGCAGTCGTAAGCAGACGAACCTGTTTATCGGTGCCGCTTGATAGTCAGAAGTATTCCAGTGTTGCTCGTTCACCCTAGTATAGAATACGATCAACACCTGTGACTACCACCAGTCAAAGTGCTGGCGGTCGGCAACCAACCATGATTTCCCAATCCAAAGCGGGTGCCCGACGGTGATTGAGCGCTTCCGTCTATCAGGGCCAGGGTACTTGTATGCATTGTCTTGCAGCAGAGTCATGATGGCCAAGCCAAGTCGTTAAGCGGTACAACTGTTGCAGGGGATATGTATTTTCAAAGGGGTGCAGTGAAGTCAAGAGGAAGAGACGGTCAACTTGCCCGGGCGTTTACTAGCATCGACGCCCGATAGGGACTCGGAGCTGAGACTCAGGTACTCAACTTTGGCAAGTCAAGCGGCGAGGAAGCTATACGTGACTTGAAGCTTGAAGCTTGAAGAGTGGCCCAATTTGCAAGCAGTCAAGCATCAAACAGTTCATCTATCAACCTACTACTTAGTCAAATGCAACACCCTCGGATTTGACCGCCAGCAACTGCTCTTTCTGGAGTTCAAGACGCCACATTTTAATTTGTCGCAGTACAGACCCATTCTGCGGTATTATGAGTTGACGGAGAGCAAAATTACATGGTGCATATTATGTAAAAACACCCAGCGTCCGATGTCGCACACAACTCGAACTTACTACCCTTGTAACATCACCAGAACCCCAGTTCTTGTGCAACACCAAAGCCTTCACGTGGTCTTCAACCACAGGGCCAGCGCACGCTCGACGTGCGGGCAATGTTCCTGATGCTTCTGCCTCGCGTGGTGGTGTGAGACGCGCGCCTTGCAGGCGGGGCAGAACTACGCCACCTTACGATGCACGCTGTTCTGGTGGCGTTGCACGCCCCGCAGGCGAGCGAACTCCTCGAGCTCCGCGCGGGGCTCGTGGTCCTCTGGCTCCGCGTCCTCGAGGCCCCGGACGGCGATCGGTATCCGCTCATTCTTCTTGTTGCCCGCCTCCTGCATGCGACCCATCCGGGGGTGGCGGCTGCCGTTTTGTCCCAGTCGGGATTCAGGTTGAGCCGAGAGCGTTTTCCGGGGTGGCGAGACGTACCGAACAGGGACGTACTGCGCGGATGCATCTGTGTATTTCCCTACCCTTGATTTGACAGGCGTTTTCCGTATCTCTCCTTCTTCTGTCTCCGAGTCGTCATTCCAAGGCATAGGTACCGATTGGGGCGGACGTTCAGCCTCGGTCGCCAAGATGCCCCTGTGAGGGCCAGGAGCAGGGACTGGGAGGCGCTTCTCGACCTGATCTACAAGCGAGCATGTCTCCGCCAAGGTGTGCAAGGGCGACCTGTGCGCGTCGCGGAGCGGTGTGATGGGCCCTTTGTTCAAGACAGGGGCGTTGGCAGGCCTCAAGTCGACGTCCATGGCAATTTCCGTTGGTGTCCCAGGACCGGGAGCCTGCACCGCCCGCCGAGCATCCTGCGGCGCTGACTCCTGCGCTATACGCTCAAAGCCCGTTTGGTTAGCCACACGCACCACCGGTGGAGGCACCCACCCGGACGCAGCATCGGACCGTGATTGAGGAACCGGGGATCCAGGAGGCGGTCTGTCATACAAAGCCAACTGCCTCACAAACATCGTCTCGAGAGCCTGCACCCGTGCGCTCAGTTTACGCAGCTGCTGCAGCGACTGGTGTTCCCTGTCTCGTGCTTGCCTGAGGTCGTCGCACCATTGCCGGAAGTCGCTCCCTGAAAGTTCCAGCGTGAACGGCGCCGGGGTACGAGGTGGAGTAGAGCTTGAGGCGGCCTGGAGGGGTGTGTGCGCCACCGAGCTGATTTCTGAGGTCGAGGTCCCTGATGAGGACTGTGGGGCAGGAGTGGGCCCGCGCGTGACGGTACTCAGGGAAGCGAACGGGCGTGCAGCGGCGTGGTGGGAGGTACTGGTAGCGTCGGGCCTCGGCGGAGCAGGCAAAGTAGTGGTACTGAGATAACTGGCGCAAGAAGCATAGGGAACGCTTGATGTCGCAGTGACCGGTGGCGCATGATCTTCTTCCTCCTGTGACGCGGCATCCCGCCGGAAGGACCGGCGGTCGGCTCGGGTCAGAATACAGAGGCCGTCCTCCGTGGGGCGGCGTTCATCCTCGTTGGCGGTGCGAGCAGGGATTCGAGAGAAGGAGGCATCGGACGGTCACCAAGATTCCATGAAGGTTGAGGCAAGGCGCCTGAGTTTGCTTGGCGAGACATTGTCGGTAAAGGAGAGCTGTACAGAGGTGCTGAGGTATACTTTAGGTAAACCGTGACTCACTTTATAGCTTGAGAGTGGGAAATAAACCACTATGGGCTGTGCGACGCTAGAAAGGGGTTATCAGCCAGTGCCAAGGTCGTGTCCCAAACCGAGGCGTGTACCGAGCGAGAGGGATCAGCGGGAGTGCCACATACCCACAACGAGACTGCTCTGGTGTCGTAGGGCGACCCGCCAGAATAGGACGGCCAAGTACCTCTCAGACGCCGGCCTGGCACTATTCCTGCCCATGCAGTGCCACGTCCGGTTTCGAGCATGCCATTGTGCTCTGCCGCCTGCGCCTACCGTGGCCGCGCCGCTGGTGCCTTGTGTCCCATTAGGTCATATTGAGCTCAGCACCGTGCTCACGCGGCGTACTGCGCGCATAGCCGGTTGCTAGCCTCGCCCTCAGGGTAGGAAGTGCAGCATGTACAGGTTCAAGATGGGTTCTGGAGGGGCGCCGGCGGCGTGGCACTGTTATGTATTTATTAGTGGCGAGTAATACTAATAGATTGGTCACATAAATCTGGCACATAATCTGAGTAGCAGTATTCACACATACAAGTTTGCACCTCGTGCGGCGTGGCCATGGAATAGATTGCGGGTATAGCGTCGAGGCGAACGCTCGCGGCGGACGGGAGCAACTTCGAGACCCGGCGCTCGCTTGGAGATATGGGCGTCTAAATAGTAGACGCGTGGCGCTCGGAGGAAGATTAGCGCTGTGGCGTCTTCACAGCTTTGACCAAAACCAACACAAACTGTGACTCGTGAGTGTCTTTTTCTCTCGCCGGCTCGGGCTGGGATAGCTGTTTCTGTGCGGCTGGGACATACGCGGTCTACTCTGGAAGTCAGATTAGTCTGGCGTTGTGTTCAGAGGCGGGGCGAGGACATGCGCGGCTAGACAAAAAACAAGAGCCCGATACCCCTTGCCCCGGCATCATCCTCCCTCTTTATGTCCCTTCGGCCG
>JAKOGH010000906.1:0-46812 GCA_024811115.1 Terana coerulea
GGATTGTATTTGGTGAACTCGGGACTCTTGTGTTCCTCCTTGGCGAAGTCAAGCCATACGGGCTCGTAGGTTAGACCAAGTTCCTCAAAGACGACAGCAACCTTCCTAAAAAAACCGTCGCCTTTAGTCGTATTCTAACCCCCGTATCTGAAAGAGGCGCACCACCCATTAGGTGATATCGCCTTATTCATGAAGAGGGTAAAGTGCTTGTCGTGAGACATCGCACAAGTAGTAGAGATGGTGAGGCCGTTCTATGATGCCGTGTCTGTGAGTTTTACGCCGCCCTTATATACACCCTCCCTGACCGTACGCGTCTGCCAGTGTAGAACGCTTTGCTGCGCGCCGCCGCATGACTCCTGAGCGCGTTAGCTATGGGCTTCCGTCAGGATTATGGGAGGCCGTGGTTGCCGGTGGACATGTGACCGTTAATATGACAGAACGTCCAGCTGAATAAGACAACTCACCCTAAGAGCCTCTCGAGTGCCGTCGGTAAAGAATGAGTCCCGACGGTACGTGCTGAGCAAGCGGTCCGTGAAGGTGTGCCAACGAACAGGGTCATTCGCGTGCTGCTGTCAACTGTCAGTCGCTGTATGACTCGACCGGAGACGCTTTACGCATGGTTCCTGCAGCGGAGACATTCAATGATATAGTATTGTCAACACATGAACGCATACCTAATCGCTCTCCCGGCTAGCCGCACATACGTATGAGTCGCCATGACCACCTTACCACGAGCAATACTTTGCCTAAACGTCCAGTCACTTCCTAGGCCGAGTAACGTCAAGCAGCTCCAGCCGCGTAGGTCTGGCCATGAAGGCTACGTTCGAAGCGACGCTCCGATTCGGTGCTCACGGCCGTGATGAGAGTGCTGACGGGTGGATCAGCGGTGAATTATAGCAGTATCAAGACATTCCAGGAACAGGAAGAAGAATGCGAAAACCATGTTAAGCCGCGCGAAGCATCCAGATCAACATGCACTTGTTCCCAGCGTGCACTGTACACCAGTTGCTTCGTGAGTCGAGAAAATATGTCCCCAAGGGTTAAAGTTGTCATTGCAGCGTGATAATATGGGTAGAACGTAATGGAACGAACAGCCAGAGGTTTTCGGGGCTAGGTTGTCTCCTCCGCCTTGGCCTTCCTGATAGCCTCGATCACGCTGGCGTGCACCTCCTTCCCAGCTGCAACAACGCCATAGTTGTCGCCAAGTGTGCGGCCAAGTCCAAAGTCTATGGGCTTGCCGCGGGAGTCGGAGATGACACCGCCGGCTTCTTCGACAAGGACGGAGCCAGGAGCATGATCCTGAAGAGCGGTGTTCAGCATTACCCTGACCGAAGGAATATACCACATACCCAGATCTTCTCCTTGTACCCTGAACCAACAGGCATACGCAAGTATACACCACCGTCACCCCTCACGAGCGCGCAATACTTCGCTTGACTGTCCATCCGGGTCGGGGGCCGCGTAACGCCAAGGAGCGCCGCTACCTGCTCATTGAACGACAGCTTCGCGTGTGCCTTCTCCACGCTTTCGAGCAGGTTGAGCTGGTCTTTCGTGAAGCTTGGGATTGTCAGCTTGGTAGGCTCGGTGGTGTCGGACGCGGAGAGTGGGAGTTGCCACGCGCCTTCACCACGCGCAGCAAAGAAAATACTGCCGCGTGGGCCAGAGGGGTCGGAGGCAGAGACAGGGAGGTTGGGGCAGCCGATGACGCCGAGCTCGACGCGAGAGTTGATGATGAGAGCGAGGCAGACGGCGTATTGCTCCCCGCGCAGGAAGCCTTTCGTACCGTCGATGGGATCCAAGGTCCAAAAGCCTACAAACAGTCAGCACCCGTCGCTTGAGCGAGAAATGCCAGGTCACGCACGTCCCGTCCGCCCACCACCATAGTTCCCTCGGTCAATGATGTCCATGATCTGCTCCGGCGACTGAGCGTGGCTCGGTCCCAAACCCCACTCTTCCTTCTCGCCGTGCTGAAGCGGGGCGGTGATAGTCTCATTCGCAAGTTCGACGATCCGGGCTCGTAGTGTTTCGCCGGACTCTGCGCGCATGTCCGCTGCGTCTTCTTCACCAACGATAGGGTCGTCCGGAAAAGCGCGACTGAGGATAGTGTTGATGACGGCTTGCGCAGAGAAGTCGCCGACTATATGCGTGCGTATGTCGGTAAACGAAAGATGAAAAAGCTCATACTTTCAGCAAACGTACCTGTGACCGGGCTCTTGTCATCCTTCGTCAAGGTCTCATTCTTCACGAGCTTGTTGAAGACCGACGCCGTCAGACCGCAGGCACGCCTCACGGCGGCGATGGCGACCTGCTTTTCTGCTTCATACGTGAGAGACATGGTGATAGTCGACTCGTTGGTATTACCGGCGTCGGCTTTATAACGTTGGTGAGCATTCTTTCGTCAGCGAGTCGAAACGTCGAGATTGCGAAGGGAGAGGAAGCGTGGGAATATCTGAGCCAGATGCGTAGGCGGCTTGAGCCAATGAAGTCCTGCCTTTCTCTGAACCATCACCACTACCGCTGTCATTCCAAATTCCTATGGACCCAACGCTCTATCAGACTCAGTTCTTTTGAAGGTTGGCTATATGGCATCAAGGCTATATGGAATTGTCCCCTTCGTGCCTGGTGTTTGCAAGCATGCCCGCCGCCCCGTGACTCTACCTAACAAGCGACGATGTGTGGGCTCATCGGGGCCGTATACATAGTACTCGCTAGCAGGTAAATACTCGCTCCTTTTACCTGCGGTTACCGGCGCACGAGGGTGCTGAAAAGCTTATCGACGTCAATATTCAGAGTGACGACCGTTTGGTTACAATTATTGAGTACCGAATTGTATCGTACGCCTCATATATTTGTGGTGTAGGTGTTGCTCTTACACCTGGAGTAAGAAAGGTAGCTGAAAAGTGCGCTGGCAGGTTAGGGTGGCTCCTATGGCTACTATACAAACGATCGACTCCTATATTCGTGGACCGTGCCAGTGGTGCTCTGGTCACGGTAGGCGAAAGGAGATTCTCAAGTCGAGTTTTGTTGACCATGACTGTGGTAGAGGCATTTATGTCCAGTCGATGTTTTCTCCTCTCCAGTGCAGGACCTCAATTCACGCAGTTCGCCAGAAGTTCACCATCCCTCTTCGATCCCCTCTCGTCCGGATGGGCGGGCCGACGCCACAAAGCGCCGCTATTGCCGAATATACTGAAGAAGGCGCATCAGCGCATCACTCTGGATTTGCCGTCAAAATTCTCTCCAGGCTTGAACGACAGATCATCTCTTCGCCATACAAGCGGCGTCGATTACAACACACACCTGTTTGGGTCACAAGGCCTCTCTGCAGCTTTTAGTCACCGCGTCAAACTATAAAGCTTTAACAGCGTGGACCCCGGGGCATCTGTAAAATCACCAGGCGAAGACGTTACTGTTTACATGTGTCCGAGCCGCCATGAAGAATTGGCTGAGCCGACAATACATGTATGTACTTGTCCTTCAGAGCGTTATTCGCATCATTGGTACTAACCAACTTTATGTTGGCATGTGGTAACACCTCCCAGCCAATAAGGGGTTACTGGCCTCGCTCACGTCAAAACGTCACTTGCAGAAACTCCGAGTGATTCAGGTTTGGCCAAGCGTTTTCAGAAGCAAGACAAGGATTTCTATTCGCACGAATCATGGTTCGTACTGAATCCTTGTATTCTCTCTCGAGGTCGCTGTCACGGTCTGTTCATCTCGGCTGTGTAGGCGTATCCTAAGACCGACCTGCTTTTCGGCAATGCGCAGAAGGACTTCTCTGTCAATGTATCCAGCTGTCATGAAGTGGTGCCTGAACGCGGTGAGTGTCGTAATACAAAGACTGCCTTTTGCACGTATAGGCTTACGATGAACACAGATATGTGCGGTATTTTTCCAGCGTGTCTGGACACTGAGATTGGCCTTCGAGCATACTTTGCTCAGTACGTCAACCCCACCAGGGGTAATTGCACGAGGGCAATTCTAGCTGGATGGAGCTATGTGAGTACAACGAGATTTGACGCCTGTTCGGCTCAAAGCTAATAATGACAACGGCTCGACAAGGTTCAAGATGGAAGCTGTCTGGGTAGTCGCCCGTGCAGCCTTTAGAACGAGCTGGCGCTCCCGCACAGCACCTTCAGTCCTTTCCCCGCAACATCTGCCTCTTCATCTTGCGCAGGGTAACTTACAGCCTACAATATAGACTTGATGTCCATGTCTTCGTGAGTACTCTCATAATTTTTGATAGTCGTCCAATGACTAAATCTGTCTTTTTCCTTTAGCCCCAACGCCAATCCTCAGTCTTTGACTTTTCTGAAATTGAGAGGTATCTTCCTGGTTTCTCTACAAGATCATGAAAATTGTTGACCAAGCTCTAGTGCAACGTGCTGTAATTTTTCCGGGACGGACATTACGTCACTGGTATTATGTGCAGATATCCGGCTCAACTACCAAGACCAAGAAGTCCAAACAGAGTCACAATCCAGAATGGAACGAGACCATACAATGGTATCGCAGTTTCTCACTATACTCGCTGCCTGGAATTGATTGTTGGCCTCTTTAGCTGCACTAGCTTGCATTCGACGATAGTACTGCAGCTTTGGCTTAAGCACATTGTGCGAGAGCCTGAGTTAATTGACAGCTTGTCGGTTGTGCTCAATGACGAGTCAGTAAGAGGCAACAGTATGTCTCTTCGACGGCTTATAGCCACTTGTCCCACGCTGATCGACGATTTCCTTCTATCTGTACCAGATCGTGAAGAGTCAATGCAGTATGGGTCAAAACTCTTCTTCAGTATCACGGTCTGTGGTGCGTGTGTTCGCTGGCGGATGTGATGTTATTTGACCTTTGATTGACACATTTGTCCTGTTAGATTCAGTGAACAAGATCATTGCCGAGACAGCCGGGCTGGTCCCAGCGGGCGCTCCTCTTCCTGGCGTCGTCAATACGGCATCGACCCTCGTGGATACGGGGAAGGAAGCAGCTTCAAGCTGCACTTCTTTGCTCGAAAAGCTGGAAATCTTCCAAAACCTCATGAGCACGCTCAGCGAGGTTCGTCTGCAATTTGCAACAGACTACATCCTTTTGGACTAACGTGCCCTTAGGTACATCCATACGCGAAGCTTGCGTGGGCTATACTTTCGGCCGCGTACTCGGTGAGCATGGATTTGTGGTTTCGATTTGATTTCCTAACGACTTGTGGACAGTTCTATGTCGCGAAGAAAACTACAGATGGGAGGATTCTGGAGCTCTTACAAGGCCTTGAGACGTTCTACGATATTGTCCATGACATTGCCGGTCGTGCACCCAGGATTGTCCAAGCGAGGAACCTGATGCTGCGAATCTCGCGGCAGTCGGCTGAGTGTTGCATATTCCTTCAGAGTTACGCAACATCGCCCCGTGGTACGCACATCCGTTCTCAAAGAGTGGTTGGTATCTTGACCTGCTCTATCACTTAGTTATGCAATATATCAAGGCTAATACCGTCATGAGTTCCCGACTGGACGGTTACAAGACTACTTTCGAAAAGCTACGAGTCGAATTTCGTGATACAGTTTTGGCCGGTGCCGCCATAGCTGTCCTCAACACAGAACTAGTTGTCGCCCGTATTGGAGACTCAGTGGACCGCATCGGTGAATATTCTCAACTCAGTATAACCCTTCGTGATGTTAACCTCCCTTGGCAGAGTCGAAACTGGATCTGATTCACATGCCATACGTCGAAGGCGCATCTTTGGGAACAACTAGACAATGCCTGGAAGGAACCCGCGTGGACATCCTACAGGAGATTTTGACATGGGCGGTGACTTCTGAGGCGGACGCGCCCCGTGTGTTCCTGCTGCACGGTCTCGCCGGTACCGGAAAATCGTCTATCGCTCATTCCGCTGCTCAGCGCCTCTTGGGACTGCGTCGTCTTGGGTCGTCATTCGGGTTCAGTCGCAGCACACCTGGCCGCCTTGAGAAGTTTTTCCCGACTCTCGCTCGTGACCTTGCCGACTACGACGAGGGCGTGCGTCAAGCATTGCAAAACGAGGTCGGGCACAGTCGGGCGTTTCAAACCACCACAGATCTTCAGGAACAGTTCGAGCGTTTCCTCCTTCGCCCGTTACAATCACTCACTATTATTGGGCCGATCGTTATTGTGGTCGACGCATTGGACGAATGTGGGGATGCAAGCGCCTTTACTGGACTCCTGCGTATCCTAATCGAACGACTTCATGAGCTACCCTCCACCGTCCGCTTCCTCTTCGCATCCCGTTCGGAGCACGACATTATTGGACTCACTGGGGTGCCGGGATTCTGGGTTAAGGACATCCATGATATCCCCGCGACTTCTACGGCGCAGGACATCAGCGCCTACGTCCGTCGCACTATCTTGTGCAACGGGCAGAACTCATCTCAAGGCCTCGACGAAGGGTGTTGCACGGAGCTTGTGAACGCTGCTCAAGGACTGTTTCAGTGGGCGTTCGTTGCCTGCACTACCATTGTAGGAGCAAGCCGTTCGACTCTAACGCCCCGCGAACGATACGCTCGCCTCGTGGAGTCAAGCAAAGGCCTCGGCACGTCGAAGCTCTTGGACAGCCTCTACATGGAAATCCTTTCGCAACTGCTAGGTGACGACGACGAGGAACTGGCTCGCTTCTGCTACGTCATGGCCTTGGTACTGGACTTGTACGAACCCCTTCCATGGCCCCTCTCATTGCCATCCACAACGCTCTGCTGAGATCCGAGCATCCCAACTCCATGCGCATTAATATCCAACTTGTCTTGGCGTACTTTGGGTCCCTCTTGAACGGCGTCGCATCCCTTGACCAGCGGGTCCAGCCCTTACACACCTCCTTCCGCGACTTCTTGACTGACAGATCGCGAAGCGGGCGCTTCTTCGTACAGACGAACAAGAACCATGGGAAGATCTCGAACGGATTACTTTGCATCATGGTGCAAGGACTGTGTTTCAACATTCTCGAGGTCAAGTCCTCCTACGAAATGAACGACAGCGTCTTCAACATATCCGAATGGGTCCCTTCCCATGTGCCCTATGAATTGTGGTACGCGTGCCTCAATTGGGGACATCATTTCGGAGCTGCACGCTCATTCCGCCTACATCTGGGGCCTGGATTTGCCGCCCTCCTTACGGAGTTTCTGTCTACGAAACTCCTATTTTGGCTCGAGACACTTAGTCCACTGGAGGAGCAAGCTATGGGACCAGTGCAGGGCACTTTGGAAACAGCTGCGTCCTTGATACTGGTAAGATGCCTTGTTGCGATCTGCAATAAAACCTGATGTACCAACATTTTTCTGGGCGTTTCTAGGAGTCGGAGTTGCGTGACAAAGTTGGTGAGACCATGGTCAATTTGGCAAACGAGGCCTGGCAGTTCTCCCGGACCACCGACGCTTTGGTACCTCATTGGGGAATCTCCATGCCATGTATACCTCTCCGCCATGTTGATGTTCCCGAATCAAGCCTCTTGCTGAAGGTTTACCAGCAATATCTTTGCCATATCCCGATCAGAGTCCACTCCTCCCCGAGCATCCCTCGCAATCCAGCATATACCGGATTCTTACTTGCACCAACGTTTGGGGTGCGAGTGCGATCTCGTCCGTAGGAGATATCGCATCCGCCACGAATAGCGGCAAGCTGGTTGTGCGAAACGCGAAGAGCGGCAATATCACCTTCATGTCGCCCCGCCTTCATACCCGCGCAATCCGTGCCATGGCGTACTCTCCTAACGGCGATTGTCTCGCATTTGTCAACGAGGATCGCTCCGTCATACTGTGGAACACTCACGGCGACACCAGGTTCGTGAAGCTCGGTGTTCACAGCGATACCCCGACTTGTATTGCTTTCTCCCCGGACGCCTCATGGATTGTGTCTGGAGGGGATGGTGGCGCTCTTTGCGTTTGGAGCGTCGCAGCCCCAACAGGCAAGCTTCTATGGGAGAACACCAGTCGGCGCACTTCGGTGACTGCAGTGGCAGTCTCGCCTACTGGGCAGTGGATCGCGGCAAGCTCAGAAAATTTTCTCGAGATATGGCACGTCGACGACAGGACGCTGATGTGGAAAACGGGGGTACCGGACAACAGTAGTGTGCATTCGGTTGCATTTTCCCTGGTTGCTCATCCGTCGCTGCAGGATTCTCAGATGGGACTGTCGCACTATGGGACACACGCGCACACATGAAACTCCCGAGTCTCTTTCAAAGCTCACGCCGGGTTCGTAACAGCGGTAGCGTTCCGTGACAGACACACCCTCGCAACAGCCTCCAGCGACCGCGCAATCCATCTATGGAACCTCGAGGCCGGAACTTGTCAGGCCTTCGTCGGGCATGCCAACACGGTAATCTCCCTCGACTTTACCCCTGATCGCCAGCACATCATCTCCAGCTCGCAAGATGGGACCGTACGGCAATGGGAAATCTCAACAGCGCCGGCAGTGTCGGCCTCCCAGATTGCGGGCCATTGCGGACTGGTGACGAGCTTGGCGTTCACAACCGACGGCTCGCGTCTCATCACGGGCTCGTACGAGGGCGAGGTCTGCACCTGGAACTGTGCGGACGGTACGAAATTTGTGCCGCCATTCAAAGCCGGCATGGGCTCTCTACGGTGTTTGGCTCTCTCGCCCGACGGTAGTCGCATCGTCGCTGGGTCCTACGACCATGCCGTGCGCCTAAGGGATGTACTGCCGCAGGGATCGGTCCTTCCTTCCTTCTTACCGCTCACCAGCAAAGCGTTGGCCGTGGCGTTCTCTTCTGATGGACGTAACGTCTGGACGGCGTCGCAAGATGCAGTATACAAGTGGGCGCCCAGCACAGAGGAGTTGCAGGTCTGGTCGGCCTCGGCAAGTGGGTCATACGCATGGACGTCCTGCGCTCCAGAGAAAAGTCTTCACACCAACTTCCAACTTATTCGGCGGTGGCTGCGGCTCAGGCGACTTTTGTTGCGCAGCTTTCTCTCCGTCATTTGACCTGCTGGCGCTCGGCACGGGCACAGGTCGCATCCGACTTCTCCACCTATCTACGGGTCTTTCTGTGCCATGGGGAGAGGAAATTGATCGAGACGATTCGAAAGACGAGCTGGCAGACGAAGACGGCATGGCTATCTCAGAAGAGGACGAGGACGGCCCTGGTGCGAGTGTCATGGATGTCTCCGTAGAACAAGACGAGGACGGCACAATGGACATGGAGGTCTATTCAGATGACGAGGATGATAGCTCGGAAGACGGCCATAGCATAAACGGCGCTCCAACTCGATTCTCAGACCTACTCTCGGTCGAGACCTCCGAGGAACACACGGACACGATCAACACTATCGCCTTTTCTCCGGACGGGAAGTATCTCGCATCGGGTTCAGATGACAAGACTGTGTATATCTGGCTTGTTGAGACGGGGAAGCGGATCAAGTACATACCCGTCGATGAGCCAGTGTACGCTGTTGCGTTCTCTCCGGACGGGAGGTCGCTTGCAGTGTCAGCTGGGAGTGTTGTTCAGCTTTGGGATGTCTGTTTGCCCCTTCAACCGTCAGGTAAGCAAATAAATGGACCGGCCAGCCTTCCCTTAACGGCTCGCTCACATCCCAAAATATCCTTTTCTTAGGCGACCGCACAGACACAGTAGCCATACTTTTCTCCCGCAACCCCAGTCATGCGCTACCCCTTCCCAACGTGGACGGTCCGCTATTATATTCATCAGTCGCGCTAGACAAGCATGCGATATGGCCCGAGATGGTAGAGATCAACGAGAGGACTGGATTCTGGAATGGATGGATCCTAGAACCAGTCGAAGGCGAGCGGCTGTTTTACGTACGCGAGGAGGACCGCCAGAGGCTCATCCGACCAGGAGTCAGGCAGATACTTGCGCATGCAGGGCCGGTGGAGTTCGATCTTAGTCGAATGGTGCATGGGGAGGAGTGGGCAAAGTGCTGGTTTGACCAGGCGTCGAATGGCGGTGTCTCGGCAATGCTCAGTCATCTCTCGCTTGGTAACGCCTCCTGAATATTGTAACGGCACGAAATTCACATATATTGTCATCCTGGTTCTACATGGAAGCCATACGCGTTCTCTGCGTGGAATGAATGAATATGGGACAATGTCAGCGGAATAGCACATTTGTACAGGTAGGTAAGGTTTTTCTGCGGTCGTCGAAGGAGTCTCTCAGAGCCAACAATCTCTTGACCGTCGGCCGTTCCGTGAGTTTAGCGTGCCACCTACAGTCCGATCGTCAAGCAGGAGGCACGGAAGCATAAACTGTCACTTACGCCGCAATAACCGGGAATTCCTTCGCAAAGTCGCAGTCGTCTAACGTGTTGTTTACCGTCAGGTCGTTGCATCTAGCCAAACGACGGTAAGCTTCGCGTGGTAGAAAGCACATAAGCAGCACGTACTGTACGAGCGTCAGGTCGGCAACAATAGCTTTGTCGCCGAGGAGATAATCTTGCGTGGACAAGACACTCTCCAGTGCGCCAAAGACACAAAGGATCTCCTTCAGGTACCTATCGATAGCGCTCGAGAGCTTCTCAGGATAGAGGAACTCGAACCATCCTGCTTAACCGCAGTGAGGGCCTTGACCGGATGCATAGAAGTACAGCCACTGCAGCTGCGTATACTTTTCGTCGGCACCGGCTACGGAAATCTTGTGCTCCGGATCGTACTTGTCGGTGAGGTATACCAAGATGGCACTTGAATCCCCGTCGTCGCAGAATGAGCAGCTTGGAGTGAGATGTCATGGAGTGAGAGGAATGGGCGTACCACAGTACGAGGTCATTGTTGTGATGGTCGATGATCGCAGGGATGCGGCTGTTGGGGTTGTACTTAATGTACTCGGGACTGAGGTGCTCCTGCTTGTAAAGTCGAGGTAAAGAGGCTCGTAGGTAAGCCCAAGCTCTTCACGTACAACGTTAACGTTCCTTCACGAGGCAGCACCGTCCACCAGACGAAATCCACCCACAGCAAAGGTCAACGTACCATCCATTAGGGGCTATGCCCTTGTTAACAAAAAGCGTAAATTGTTTTCCATGAGACATGTCGCGTTCGTGCGGGTGGAATTGACGTATGAAGCCGCACCCTGGTACCATTAGCTTGATGGGAAGAGGACAAGAGCGGAGCTGTCGCCCAACTGCTCAAGCGCAACGGAGAATTTGCTGTCCTGTAGATGTAGATCGAGGAGAAGAGGAAGAGGCCAGCCATCCATCGACGCCGAGCACAACGCGAACAGCAGAGGTTAGGAAAATGGTGTGTATATCCTGCAGACGCTGAGCACGACGCCGCAGCCGTCTATACACTCAAATGCGATCTGCACACCTCTTCGAGCCAACAGGTCGAAACAGCGGAGTGCGACCTTCTACAGTCCCGGGCAGAGGCACAAGAACCCCGGCAATCTGCTTGTAGTCTGCCGTGGGCACCCTCGCGAATGCTATCTTCTGGGTCATTTTGGACGGCTCCCGTGTCACCATATGCGCGAGCGCGCCACAGACAAGCGCATCCAACACCGTGGCACATCCACAGTGTTGCATGTGAGAATGGAGTTCCAAAGCGGACCTTTTCGGGCACGGGCGAGGCGACTTGCTAGAGAAGTGTCAAAATTCGTGTGGTGACGAAGGGTGTATCATGATACATGGGCATGACAGGAGAGAGGGAAACTGTAGAGCGCTAGTGGTAGCCACGTAAAGGTCCGACTCCGAGGACTCGGGATGTCCGGTGGCGTTGAATTCTCCAGAGTCGAGTGGATGGGATAGAGGGGATGCTGTAGAACGGTTGATGCTTACCTTTGGTGCGCGTAGTGAATGTGTCTGACGAATCAACCTTGAGATACTGCAGTAATGCGCCCATCAAAGCGAGAAGCTCCCTCAGACGCATGTCGAAGGTGCCGGTGAGAGGAAGACAAAGTGCATTGACAGTGGTTCCTGTACGGCTGATTAAAAACCAATCGACGACCTTTTCCTACAACAGCTGCTCCCAGTGTATAACTCCCGTAGGTTAAGCGAACACACTATGCACCTGGTCCGAGGTCTCCACCAGATATCTCGCTAGGGACTTGTTGGAAATTTAAAGGTTCTTCCAAGCACCGTCGGACTGGAGACGCGCCGGCGGGGGAAGGGGCTGCAGAGTTGCTGCACGTCCGCGAAGTTGTCAAATCTGTAAGTGCTGATGGATAGCCGGCGCAAGGCCGGAAAGGTGGCGATACAGAGTGAGAGCGCACCATAATAGACAGTCGAATGCGAGCGCCTCCAGGCCAGGGATGCGAGCGAGGGCGTACAGTGTAGGAAGTGTAAGTCGCACTACTAGGAGACTTCGCCCCTCCCCCGCAAGACGACGTGTCAGACGCAATGTGCAACGTCCAGAGACGCCTCAATCACCCGATCGGCTTTTCCAGTGCGGACAACAAGCAGCTTAGGCGCGGCGGACGAGGAGGGACGAGGGCGCATATAGTCATGCAGATGGTCAAGGATAATATCGTCCCGCTCCGCAGATAGGCTCCAAGCCGACGTTTTTCTCCGCTTGTGGGGATGAAGGAAGGGGGCCGTCTAGGATGTGAAAGGTCTGTTCTGTTTAACGAGGTTGGACGGTGCATTTCTGAGAATACAAGCCACGTGGTCCTCACGTGGCATCCGCGCCACCGCGTCCTCTCGAGTCTTGCCCGAGTCGCTTGACTCTTCCTGTTACACAATTCGCTCACCAGCTTCACTCTGGCCTCAGATCGCGTACGTGCTCACTGGTGATATCCTTCGCGATACATTCGAGGACGATGCGATGCCGGCCCACGTCCTTGCCTCAGACAGTTCTGCGCTGTGAGTGCGTTCGCGTTGGTTCCTATACCAAGCGAGTTGTGACATATAATCCCTTCCACAGAAAGCGGGCATCACCCAGTGGAATGGCTACCACATACACATGACGAAAGAAGTGCCATGCGAGTCAAATCAGCTGCCAAAAACTCTCGGCTTCGTCCCAGACAGTGGGACATAACTCGACCACCAGCAAGCAGCCGGCCTAGCAGTACATCTCCGTGCGACCCGACGCAGGTGCATGGAGGACGGAGTGAAGCGATGCGGTAGATTGAGCGATGTTAGTTGTGGAAGAGGTTGGTGAGTAGCGCCATGGTGTGCACGACCTCATCGTATCTGACAGGCTGCTTAAGCAACCAGGGAGCGCAGAAAACATCGGCATGCATCGTCCTCGCGCTTTTGGCGATCACCGCGCCAAGATTTAAGACGAAATTTCGATGATATCTAGTGACTTACTGCTACACTTGTGCCCCAACGCGAACGTCTTGGATTACAAGAGTGGTCGCCGGCACCACCGTCGAAGCGTGTGCTTTACGGTAGCCTACGGACAAATCCATCGGTGAGTAGATTTTCACTTCGCAATCATACCCTTTCTCTTATCAGCGGAACGCTCGAAAGGACATACATGCGCTTCTGTCTCATCGCTTGTTGAACGTCGCAATCGACGTTGTCACTTCGGCCGAAATGGAACCCGCGATGCATCGTCTCATGCTACGCTACTTCTTCGCTAGCATCTGCCAGTCGCTCCACTGCGCCATAACGCGTCCCGGACGCCAACCTCTTGACAATCGCCGGCCTTGCACGGTGGTCGCCTCTGCGCCCTAATCGCAGCAAACCATCCAACGTAACCTTACCCTAGCCTGCATATCACGCTACCGAGCACACTCGGCGTCGACTTGTGTACTCTGTCACCACTCGGATTGATGACAGCTGCTTGGGACATTGGGTCGTGAAGTTCACTCACGCAAGTACCGCAACATGCCTAACGGCGCTCGACGCTCTCTGCTATCTCACGTGCCGGAGCCCCTTGCATTCTGGGCTGTCTATCTCTTTTGCCTGTCACCTATTCGGGCAACATTACCGTCTTTGATCCCCTCTGTAGCTGAGCTGCGGCCCTCAAGAGTTTGTTGTTGTCGCGGCTCCGAGCCCATGTCCTCCTCGAGTAGCTCTACCTGCATGTAGGGTTCTATGTGCAGTTCTTTGCCAAACCGCTTGCCAAGGCCTTGTATATCACTCATAGTATAACACCTTCGCATATATGCAATGGCAGACCTTAGAACTAGATCCCCCAGGCTGCGCAGCAGTTTCATTTGATCAACATGCTCGCCCGGCGGCTTCAATGGTCTGACTTTGTGGTGCTGTGTCGGGCGTCGTCGACCATTGGTTCTTGTCTTTGCCTCAACACAGAGCTCAAGTGTTTGCGCTGATATGACTTTCTATGGCCTAGTATTACTGGTACTGAGTGCACCGGCAGCTTGATGAGGATACTACCTCTAACAGCTAACTGAAGAAATTGGCAATGATGAGTTAATGTTTTGTATAAATTCCAACAACCCTAATCATGAGACAGTGCAAGGGTGTATAAGTTATGCAGTGCAGCAGCTCTCTCTACCGATAAATACAAACATTCTTGCATATAAATAACCAATATGCTTTGAACACACTCATTACAGTCCCAATGTTTGTGTGCTGCCGTGGATAGGCCCTACACACAGCTTGAGCAATGTCAGCAATCCATTTGAAGCTTGCAAAAGGTGTACTCACTTCATTCACTTGCAGCCCAAGCCTACACATAGGTAGAAGGTCCAGCAATGGGTTCAAGCTCAATCTCTGATGGCTGTTCCGGAGCCACAGCACTGCCTTCATCTTTGTCAAGCCCAAGCTCATTGGCCTGCCCATGTTCAAGTGGTTCACCAATGTTGCCAATTAAGCCTGACGGAACTCGGAAGTTGGGCATGGAGAACCTTGAGAAATGCTGCACATTGGAGTTTGTCTGTGAGCGTTCAGTGTTGTTGAGCTGGCACAAGTTGAGCATAAATCGATTCATAAGTATAGGTGGCTATCTCCATAGTTGCAGTTTAGCAGTAGGTAGCTTGAGTTAATGCAGGCCTACTGTAGAATCAACAAGTTGTGCCATAATCTCATTTTCCTAAGTGTGCTTTTGTTAACAGCAGCAAACAAATCTGGGTACAAATGAACAACTTACAGCTGTATTAACTCCAAATGATGCAGCTAATATGCGTGCAATATTGATTACTAGTAAAGCCCTAAATTGTGCAGGTTAATATGTCAAAGCTAGGCTGTGTATAGTGTATGGGTGTATTTCTTACAGAAAATACCAAGTTCCTGCAGACTCTATTAGTTGCACTTTTGAAGTAGCATAAAACCATCTCTCTTACCATCACAGAGAAGGCAGGATGAAACTGAAGTTGGCATCTTCATAGCTCTTGCTAACTGCCAATGCTTTAAGGTTTTTATCCATGTCAAAATTATAACTAAAATATCAGCAAGGATTTGTGAGCTTCTTGTAAGTGCAGTAACTTCCATGTGCAAAAATATATAAGAATGGTTGGGCAGCTAAAAGTAACATGCACATACATCTAAAAGTATAAATAAGAAAATAAGCCAGTAGAAATCTAACAATAAACTCATGTTTTGTTTAAATTTTCTGAAGCTCCAATTGTTTCTGTGCATAAATTAAAGGGTGACCCAATATATATATACTTATATAAAACAAATTGAAACTAAGTTCAATATAAGTTGTTAAATAACTATATATAAGTGTAAAGCTTTTACTATATTTGTGCCAATTGGCACCAATTCAAGCAGGGCAATAATAGCAAAGATGATTTTAGCATATTTAGAAGAACTCCAGAGAGCAGTTACTCTAAGAGCAGAGAATACTGTATAAAGAATTTAATATTTAGTCAAGCTAGCAACAATGGCTTAAAGCACATACAAGCAACTTGGATAAATCCAACAAAGTACAACACTTCCCGAAAAATTGTTAAGGGCTTGCAACTATGGAGGTTATTTTAGCATGTCTTCCTTTAATAATAAGAGCCTAATACCTCTGTGGCATAATAGTAAGTACAGTTGCTATTTTTAACAAGTAAACATTACATACCTTTTGTGACACTGGTGCAAATGGCATAAGCTGGGTGAAAACCATTACCCAGCGTGTGCTAAGTAACAGAAATGATGTTGCTGTAGCACTTCTTCTCCAGACAGCATTAACTTCTCCTTTGAATATTATTAAATATTCATATAGTGCCCATGCTAACAAAATAAAGTATTAGCATGAGCAACAAAGGATTATAAATGGTGTAGTGTCAAAATACCCACTAGCAATTGCAAAAGTAGCCAAGTCTTCTAATTGGCTAACAGAAAGTTAGCATAAGTAAAAATAGAAAGATATTAAAAATTATATAACACACCCTTCAGAAAGCTCTTGTATGATATATGCTGCATTGGATTGGGACATGATGCAAGCGACTCTGTTAGAGAAAGAGGTCTAAGGGTGCAGAAGTACTACTTAGAATTTAGGTGCATATATGCAATGCTGAGTGCTAAACATCTGATAGCCTTATTTATCAACATCAAAGCATGTTTGAAATTGTTGTTCAGAGTACAAGACCATCAGGGAAAGCTAGCACCTGTTATAAGCCTAGAATGTTTGGAGAAAGAAGGGCTGAGAAGTATTAAATAGTATCATACATTGCATCCATTCACAATGCTGCCTGCCTGCCTTACTGAGATGGCTGAGGAAGAGCTCATCTCAACAGCTGTCTAATAGCAAAACACCTGTGCAGGCAAATAGCTGTACTAGCCACGGCTGGAGCTTGAGTCTTTAACTTGGATGGTTGCACAAGCGTCCAACAAACACTGTCAGACAACGACTGTATCTCAGCTGCAGCATCCGTGTCTCGTGGTGATGATGTGACTGCGCCAAAATGAGTGTGCTCACAGCAAACCCCATAGTTTGTACGGCCAGACCTGAGACGACCTGGAACTTGGAAGTATAACGAAGACACCGCCTATAGAAAGACGCAGCGATCGTAAAAGAGTTGCACCTCCTTCCACCAAAGAACCCCTCGGAGGTACTCTGCTCACGGTCAGAGGTTGTCAGCGAACTCACCAATAAATACGGTACCTAAGGTTGGGTGATGAACTACTGTAGCAGCCCCGACTCGATGCCATCAAGAGGCGGATATGCACTGTTGTGCGATAGATTATGTTGACTGGGTGCCAAACAGTGGCACGAGACAAAATGCCCTTTGCAAGTACGTTGAAAGGAGAATGTATGTCCCAGCAAGGCGGGTGTTGGAGTACGAGATGGTCGGGTACCAGCCCAGCCAGATGCGTAGTAGCCTGGTGTGCACGAGCAAGCGATGCGATGCGACGCGACTGCGTTCATCTTCAAACAAGATGATATTATCTGCGAGCAAGTATTCTGTCAGTGGCAGTCAGTCGAGCTCTAGACGTGTGCGTACCAGGTACCGAATCAGTCGACTCCTCCGAAGTGGAGTATTAAAAGAAGGAAGCGAGGCTTGGTCAAAAAGCTTCCCACGTGGGACGGCACGTGCGGCTAACGCCACAACGGTCGGACGGCCGTGGACGCGTCGCGCTCCTCACCGCCCGCTTTCTCTCGCCCTCTCTGCAGTCTTCTCGCTCCATCTGTTGGCTCTCATCTCATATGCTCATTTACCGCTATGTTGATATCCGCACATCAAGATGATTCTATCAACCATGGCATGCGTTCTTGAAGCGTACCGTCCAGCGTTCGCATGACCACCCTGCCGCCGCAGTGACCAATGCCCTGCCAGCACGGAACGACAGCTTGACCTTGAAGCGATCCCCCTACTCCACGCAATTCGCAACGTTTGACAGTGCTCTCTTTGCTGCGGACGTCGTCGCGCAGGAGCTCATCAGGTGGCGGAGGGATAGGCATGGCGTGGCCCTTATCATAACGCCTGGCTGGGCGTGCGGAGAGATGCATGAGGTTTGCTGGTCTCACAAGAGATCTTTCTGGAGGTGCGTGTTCTTGAATATGCATCCGACGGCGCATGCTGACAATGATCTAGACCAGCTGGAGCTAGTGCTACACAACTGAATCGTGACCGTCAAGATATGTTCATCTTACCACGAAAGTACGTTAGCAGCACCCGACCCATCGGCTGAAGGCTAAATGAATGCACGCCAGATGCTGTTCAGTTGAGACTGGTTCGCTCTGTTCGCCATTGCCTTCTACTTCCAGGGCACATCCACTTTCGAAGACTCCTCGTCGCCGTCGCATCCTCACCGGCTTCCGTCACAACACAATCGTGATGTACAATACTGTACAAGAAAGACAAGCCCCAGCCAGTCGACTGGTTACACGGCCTACCATCTCTGTCGGCGCAACCCGCTGCTTCTCTTCGGATAGCAGACAACAACTCAACCACGGCAACCAGCAGCCACCTCAGTTGTCTGTTTACAGCATCTGGCGCAAGCACTTCTCCGGCAAGGGCGGGACATCGCTACACGAAGGAGAGAAGCTGTGGTCGGTAAAGGCACCGGTGAGCGTTGTAATGAGATGCAGGATCTCGATACATCTAACGGCTTGCTGAAGTTGACAGTGGTGAAACCTGAACTCACCGTCCTCGCGCTATCCAGAAGTTCAACACGCCGAAGCTCGAGCAGTTGCCTTCAAGGCTCCGAGCTACTTCCTACTGTGGTCTCGCCGCAACGTCAGCGTCACGGATCTCGAGAGCGGTCATCAGTAACGATGTGCTTGCGCCGCGCTCGGCGTTGCCCACTGCCCTGCCCTGCCACGTTCCCTGGTGTGGAACTCGAGACGGTGTCCAGAAAAGATCCCCGGTAAGCCTCCATTCCCTTAAATTATCACTTACTCACGAACAGACCGTATCACAGTACACATGCATGTTCTGTCGGCCCTGTCGGACAAATGCATCGCCATCGTTGTTCCCAACAGATGGATTGAACATGTGGAGCCCCGGCTGCGCTAGGAAACTAGGCAACGCCGTGCATGCGGACGGAATCTGCACAAGCTACAGAGGGTTTCCAGCACGTCGCGACGGTCACTCAGGATGAATGGCAAGCCGGCCCACGACGCCATGTGTGCGGATACCCAGCATTAAGCGGAACCAAGTCCAGGAGTAATACAAGGGTTCGCACAAGTCGCAAACCTGGTCAACTGCTGCAAAATCGGACGAGCACTTCGGCATGGATTTTTCTCTTCACGGCCAGGTTCGACGCACGGACCACGAACGACGGACTTCGTTTTCAAAGTCCTAGGATACGTGGAGCCGGGAACAATCCCTCTCACCGCCAGCACACCACGCTCGGGACAACGACGTCTCAAATGTCAGCAAGTCACCACCACTTACGGCTCACACTTCGGCCTGTCCCTGGCGGGGTATGCCGGGCACCTACTCCAATATCCGAGACTTTACGAACGGGGGACCAGAGACACAGTTGCTCGCCTCTTCAGCGGGCTTCTCCTATTCACTTCGTTATTCGGCGCATCTTAGCCGTCGTTTCGCTTGGCTCGCTGTGGTACTTCTTCGCGATCGTATGCCTCGCGGCGCGGCGCATTGGCTCAACCTTCCTGGCTCAACTCGATGCAGAGGAGCTCGCGACCCAGGTCTTTAGACTGCACCCTATTGTCTGCCAGACGTTCTGCCATACCATGAAGCGGCTATCCCCTTCCTCTCTTTGCTCGCCGATTGCACTCGCCGGTAGCCTCTCATCGTGTCAGCCAAGTACTTTGTCCCACTCAACCCTGTGCTCGTATGGCCAGGTACACTTAACCAACTCGACGGCAGCCTCCCGACACTTCAGCGGTTGTCGCGGACAGCGGATGGCGAGATTCACTACCGCTAATACGGAGGCCAGGCTGGAAAACCTCTCGGCTCCTTTGATGCTCACAATCCAGGCTAGTTGGTTGTATTTATTCCTGTTCACCAAGTGTAATGCATCGCTCTACGCATTTTTATGCTGGCTTAAACGCATGTGTGTAGCAGGCCCAGAGTTATCATGCCTTTCATGTAACCTGAGATAAATGATGACGTCGCGTGCCCTATTCTTTACCAAGCCACTGTCCGAGTCCTTCCGTGCGTCTTTGGTATGCTTTTGTCGTGCATACGCAATCTCAGGGGTTAGAACTAGATCCCCCAGCCTTGGCAGCGGGTTTACTTCGACATACCCTGGCGCTTTGATCCAGCTGTGTGGCGTGGGATCGGTCGCGGCCGCCTTCCTCAGCCACGGAGTGCATCCTGTCACAATGTTCGACCTGAACATTGACTGAAACGGCACCATGAGTAGACAATAGTGAGCGTCCGTGAATCATGAGTTCCTTGCGCCCTCCTGACCCAGAATTTCACACTCAGTCTAGTATGCAGGCGACAATATGTTGAGAATGACCAATGATTACGCTTCAAAACCCTCGCCGTATACATGGATGCACGCGCGAAAACAAAACAAAACATACCAAGACACACTACCAACCGTCATTGTACCATAGCCCACCGACTTGACTATCCCTGTCCCCACCAATACCCGCACGCATGGCATCCTGGACGGCATTCTCTCATAGTCGTCAGGTGTAATTCTACTCGGCGCGTGGCTTCCAAGTCCCAAGGAAACGGCGTGGTGACGTGTCCTTAGACCTTACTAGAGATCGCCGTCCGGTACGACTCGCCAGAACGAGATAACCGCCAAGCGAGCGAGAATATTGATTACGACTGTTGAGGCTGGGAGATTGAGGTATTCACCGCAGCACTGGGGCGACCAGCTAAGAGCTCGAACCAAAGAGCATCCTATCAGAACTAGTGTTCGTCAGTAAATACGCAATTATTCGAACTATGTGTTTGGTACGAACAGGGAATTTGGAAGGTGCGACAGTAGTAGCAAGTCAGACGAGGCCGCCAGCCGAGGGTGCATCGTACTCTTGCATGCACCAAGATTGTCGACCTTGTCGTTTGTGTCGTCGTTCTTACAGAAGGTCAACGTTACGGTCCACAACAGAGGTACGAAGCCGTCCAGTCTGCCGTCCGCGACGGCAACTCGGAAGATGGAGACTGAGACGGCGGTGGGGACGACTTCAAAATAAGATGTTAGCCACGGCGTCAAGCAGTGCAGTGACTGAGCAATAGGACTCACGGAAGAATCCAATGGATGACTACAGATGCCATCTAGCAGCACTGAACGAGAGGTGTATAGCATGGTAGGATGCGTTCCCGAAGTGGATGTCGTCGGCGTGGACGGCGCCATAGTCGGCGAGAGCTATAGTAAGGTGACAGCGAGGACGATGAAGACAAGGACGAAAGTAAGGGCCAATCGAAGTCAAGAGCGCAGATAGCGAACGAGAGGGCATATGCGAGCGGGAGACTTGATATCCTGCGGAGTGGTCTTCGGCGTGGAGCTCGGCAGTGTCGAGACTTCTGGACGATATATGACTGTGACTTTGTTCCTTCCGTGGGTAGGGCTTCGTCGCTTGCAGCGAGTTCATCTGTTGATGACCGGTGAGCCATGTAGTGCAGACCATCGTTTTCTCTAGACTCACACTCATATGCACGACTGCTACAGCACCCTCACCCATCCGCAGAGGGCCTCCAGTATTCTCAGCTTGGGTAGGCTCTACGCCCATGCATACTTGCAGTAAGGTACGCTCATCGTCAAAAGTGAGCTTGTCTAGCCGCAGAGGAGCGAGGGGAACAGAACGGAGGATTCCGTAGTGGTGTATTCAGTCCCGGTTTCTCGAAACGCTTCTCTTCCGGAGTGTTGGACAACGTGCTTGCTCTTCGAGGTGCCACCGCTCAATGACGGATTTTCCCCGAAGGTGAGTGAGAGCGACACCAAAAATGTTGGGCTATGGCGACCTGAAGGACCGAGTTTTGTGCGAGAGGAATATCGGCCCATGAACGAGGGAGATATGGTTATGCGATGGTAGACCGTCAGCGGGCTTGATAACCAATGCGAAGGCAGACGGATGTCGACGATACGCCAGGCGGCAGCCTCTGTCAATGCAATCCCCGGTATGTGGTCTTATGAGATGACAGCAAAGGCGTGGGAAGCACCTGCGTGCAAGTTTGAGCGGCCGCGGTGTACAAGAGGCTGAGACGTACCTTAGCCAGTGGCCCATCGAACTCCATCCATCCTCGAGACTTCTCGATGTGCCTTAGGATCCATGTAAGCCGCGTAAGCCATCGGTACGGGTGTGTGGACCATACATTTGACATGGAACGAGCACCATGGAAGCCAGAAGGGTACTTATGAGGAAAGGTGCTCGAGGGCGAAGCGAGCAAGCAAGCGGTGGGTAGAGAAGTGATATCGCCCTCAGAGTATTCGGAAATGTCAATCACTTCATCCCGAGCGAGCGAAGGGATGGCGGGGCTGTACGGTTCGGATAGCAAGGGCGTTGTAAGTATGGTCGCGGTCGTGGTCATGGTGGACGCGAGGCGCGTCATTGAAAGCGTGGCTAGGACTCCAGACACCGCCCTCAAGACCCCAATCGTTTCCATGCTCCCACTATCGCGTCGGCGGCGTCGCGACTTGCGGAACGCGACCACCGCACATGGACGTGTCGAGACGGCCTTCGCATGCTATAGGGGACGACTAAAGCACGTTGAAACGGGCGAAAATTTGGGCTACTCGGAATAAAAGACACTCCGAACCACGACGCCGTCTATACAACATCATGCAGAACCGCGAGCAAACACAGCGCGAGCGTCCGCATACTACATCGCACCCCTAGTCACCGGTTGCACCACCTAACATGAACCGCTTTCCTGCATGGGTCGATTCGACTCGACGGACCGCAGACAACTGTCTCATCCAATCCCGTGTCGGTGCCCGCGCGTGTACCCGCACGGATCGACGGCAGCTCCCTACAGGTTAGCGGTTTCCCCTGACATTGGACTACCATCATCTCCTTTCAACCATCACTGTTCTCTCTGGAGAAGTTCGCAACGTTGCGCGGGACGCAAGAGAGAGTGCATATGAAAAGAAGCGCAGAAAGCGCAGGAGGACGAGCCAGGGCTCTTGGTGAGCGCAGATCTTTCCCTGCTGTCGTGCATCTCGTGCTGACCCTCGCCAGAGCCATTGCTGCCCTTCAAGCGACTCGAATACCCTGCCATGGCACTGTGGACCTGGGGAGAAGCACGGCCTAATCTTTGATTGCTCGCCTGAGGTCGCTATGTGGTGAGTCCAAATTGTCGTGGCTTGCTCCTTAGTCCGCTGAGCTCTACTCGTTTGAAGACGGTCCCACGCCTTCTACCAGAATTGTGCACCAGAATTACAAGTGATATGGTACCCGTCGTTGGCCGAAAATCTATGGTCATACGATTAAGCACCCGAATTGTACCTGGTCTTCGTACGGATGTCTTCGTCTGCGCGACGATGGCTCCATCCCCTTCGTGCGGGTAGCCTATCTCCAGATGATATACTCTTACATGACGAAAAGCCTTGGTCCATGCACAACATCCCGTCCAGGCCTCCTAAACCTGCTTTCTTGCACTCTCGCTTGCAACACGGCGGTCCATAGCCTCACCAAGACTCAATGCCAATGCACCTAGATTCCGGGCGACGAGACGGCAGCATGTCTTATCATCACTTCTAGTTCGCTGGGACGCAGTTCCTTTAAGGATTCCGGTGGAAAATGAGGCATTGTTCGGTGCGTACTTAGGAAACTCACACTTTGACTGCTTTGCTAACACTTCTTTACAGACGTCTCGCTTTGGACAACGTCATGTCTTCGGACTTCTGCCTGACTCGTAGGACGAGGGCGCTGTATCACGCGAACGTGTGCGCTGAAGCGACTGACTCCGATCGCCGGCCGGGAATTTGTCGTCTCAGCAGGACGACGCGGGAGCTTTGGTCGTATTATGTATGAATGAAGGGGTCGTGGAAAAATTCGAGACAACGTCAAAATACCACGAAGAACGCTTCTAATCTTGACAGCGGCCCCTCAGCGAGTCCACCACGCGCGCGGTCTCAGCCCGAGAGCTGTAGAAGGCCATCTCGCGCTACCACTGCCCTCCTCGTCCTTTCTCGTCTCTCCTCGCCCCCGCTGCCCTCAACAGCTTTGCTCTGGACTCGGCTCCCATACATCCACCCCTTCTTGAACGTCACGGTCGTCCAGTCGTCTATGATACAGTACCGGCAAACAGTCACCAGGGTCCTGCGCCGATCTTCCTTCACGGTTGGTTCATGCTGCAAGCACATCGTGATGCACCTAGTGTCAGTTTTGTCGACTGGTGATAGGCCGGCAGACTAGGTGCGCATGGTGGGTCTTCTGCTGCGCGACTTGACCTGGCTAGCGAACTCACTATTTCCCCACACGTACGGCACGAGCTATTTCCGTGTCCTCGCTCTGTTCAGAAGCTCGTCGAAGCAGAACCGTTAGAAAGTAAACCTGCCTTTCCAGACAACCCTTCATCTCGCGTTTGCTACCGCACTGACGCCGCAGCATCGCATCGATATTCAAGCGGGATAATTGATGATGCCAAGGTTGATTGACGGCCGCGGCCGCGGCCATACGCAGTGCGGAGAGGGAAGCGGTACCATAGGAAAGCTTACCGGTGAGCTACCCCGGCTCTGAAACAACTCTACCCCTTACTGTATGAAGAATTCAGACTTCGCAAGTGTACACAACGCCCGCTTTTCCACCTTAGTTTTATCATGCACGTACAGGCTGCACCTGCCCCCAAGAAGACTCAACGCGTCGTTTAGACGAAAGTCATGCGCCTGCTGAGACCCTATGGAAGCGTTTAATTACGCTGTTGATTTATCCAATCCACCACCATTGAAATCGACAGCAGCTCTTTGCGGTGTTTACTCGTGAATGCACTCGCGCAAGTGCTGCAACGTGCCTAATGGCTCTCGACAATCCCCGCTATCTCACTCATTAGAGTCCCTTCCTTACGTTCTGAGCTGTCTACCTGTCTCCGCTGGCACCTACTCAGACAAGATCACCATCTCCGATACCTTCTGTGGCTAAATTGCGACCTTAGGAGCCCGTCATCACCGCTGCTCTAAGCCCATGCCCTCATCGAGTAGTCCTACGTGCACAGGGGGATTCCGGCTGAGCTCTTTGTCAAACCACTTTCCGAGGCTTTATATATACTTTTCAGTGTAACACCTACATATGTGCTCAATGACAGATCTTAAAACTAGATCCCCCAGGCTAGGCAGAGGTTTCCTCGATCGACATACCGGCGGCTTCATCAAGCTTTGTGGCGTTTGACCGGGCGTCGCCCGCTGGTCCTCGTCTCTGCCTCACTGCAGAGCTCAAGTGTTTGCATAGGTGTGTCATGCTTTGATCTGGTACGACTAATACCGAGCGCACAGACAACTTGACCACTTTTGATGCCACCGGTGTAACTGCGAGCTTTTGATTGGGCTGGCTCTGTTTATTATATGCCTATGTGTCCGTGGTTCACTGCTCAGTTCGTGAGCTACTTTTGCTTTGTAAAGTTTGTTTAATGTGATGGCTGCACGTGACCTTTCTGGTGACCAATTACCAGTGGAGGGGATGGGAATGTGTGCAAGCTGTTGAGTAGAATAGGTTACAATACATTTCTGTGTACATAAATAACTGACATACTGAGCGCAATGGTGATCTGCAAATGAAGCTGCTATATGGCTCAAACAGTGTCAGCAGTCTATCTGAAATGTGCAAGATAGGATCTACTCACAATACACACTTACAATACATGCCTACGTACAAAGGGAAGGCTCAGCAATAGGCTCAAGTTCAATCTCCTGGTCTAGAGCTGCAGCTCTGCCCTCATCCTCTTCAAGCCCAAACACATCAGCCTGTTTATGTTCAAGTGGTTCACCAATATTGCCAATTAGGTATGATGAAACCCGGAAGTTTGGTGCTGAAAACCTAGAGAACTGCTGTGAGCCAAAGCCTGTTTGTGAGCCAATAGTGTTGTTAAGCTGGCGCAAGTTGAGCATAAATTGGCCCATAAGAACAGGTGGCTATTTCATAATTTCAGCTTAGTTCTGGGAGATCTGAATTGATGCAAGCTTACCATAGAGGTAATAAGCAGTGTAGCAATATATCCTCCCTAGTATTATGGTGTGCATTTATTAATAATGAATAATGGTAGAGCAATCCTAATATATGCAAATAACTTACAATTGTGCTATATCCATTAGCAGTTGCCATATGGGTAATATTGAATACCAGCAAAGATCTAAATTATGCAGGTTAATATGATCAGGCTAAGTCATGCATAGTACAAAAGTGTATGTCATACAGAAAATACCAAGTTCCTGCAAAAGTATCAGCTGCATTTTGAAGTACTATAAAGACAGCTTCTCTTACCATCACGAAGGAGGCAGTCTGAAACTGATGTTGATATCTTTGCTGACCTTGCTAACTGCCAGTGCTTGAAAGTTTTGATCCATGTCAAGATCAAAACTAGAGCATCAGCACAAATTAGTGAGGCTCTTGTGACCATGATAACTGTCATACAAATATATGCATAAGCATATCTGGGCTTATTAGAAAGAAATCTGTACTTACGTCTGAAAATGCAGATGAGTATATAATTAAGTGGAAAACCAATGGTCAACTCACATGGTGTTTAAGCCTTCTGAAACTTCTACATTCACTTGACATACATTCACTGGTGGGCCAATATACACATACTCATATCTTGAAAGGGTAAACTAAATTTATAATGAATTATTGTATAGCCACTTAGAAGTGTGAAAGCTCTTACTGAGTTTGTACCAACTGGAACAAATCCAAGTAGGGCAACAATAGTGAAGATAACTTTGGAATACTTGGAGGAGCTCCAGAGAGCCATTACTCTCAGGGCAGAGAACACTATATAGATAATCAGCTATTTAGTCAGGCTGACAATAGAGGCTCAAAGCACTTACAAGCAACCTGGATGAATCCAATATAGTTCACTACTTGCTGAAAAACCAAAACAGGCTTGCAGCTGTAGTGACTATTTTAGTAGATTTTCCCACAAAGGTAAGAAGCATGTCACCTCTGTAGGTTAATGGTAAGTACAACTACTATGCTTCTGGAAGGATGCATCACATACCTGCTGTGTTGATGGTGCAACTGTAATGATCTGGCTGAGAACCATAATCCAGCGTGTGCTGAGCAACAGAAAAGATGTTGCTATAGCACGTCTTCTCCAAACACAATCCACTTCTTGCTTGAATGTAATGATATACTCATATAGTATAAATGCTAGTAAAATAAGTGTCAGCCTTAGCAATAAAGGGACATTAATGACATTGCCATGAGGTACCCACTAGCAAATGCATAATCAATGAGGTTGAACATTTGACTTGAAGAAAATCACCATAAGTATAAACAGCAAGACATTATATGTTATAGAACACACTTGTCAGTGAGTTCTTGTACATATGCTGCATTGGACTGCGACATGGCATAAGCAACTCTGTCACTGGAGAAGGAGATTCAAGGTAAATGAGTGCTATGCATGGGGTTCAGGCCTATATCTGTGTTGCTGAGCGCTGAACTTCCAATCACCTTGTTAACAAACTCTAAAGTGTATCTGTTGTTTGGTGTGCACAGCTGCATCGTGAATATCACTACAGAACTGATAGCTTGGCCCAAACCTGTACGTATCTACCTTGTACGTTAAGATGTGTCTGCGTCGAAAGACAAATACACTCACATCAACCGAGAGGGCCGTGCACATGCAGAGCCGCAGCATGAGGATCAAGGGCTCGCAAAGATGTGCTGGCAGTGCACCAGAATCACCTGCCAGGATCATTCATACAGTATTGCCTATTCAGCGCACTGGTTTGCATCAGAAGACACAGTGGCGAGCCGCGAAAGCACTGGTCAACGACTACACCACTAGCCGCTCGCAGTCACAGTAAACCCTCGGAAAAGAACTAGCACATGCAGTGAGTATGAAACTTTTGAGGAAGAAGAAACCGAGAAATATTGAGCAGACTCATAACTTGCGCCCACTCGCCGTGCTGTCTGCCTGCCTTGTGCGAACAGTCGGGGGGGAGGGAGTTTGTGTGAGCCGGCGGCCGCAGAGCCAACCCTCCGACAATCCGGTAACGCCAGCTGCAATGGCAGTCCTCTCTCCTGGGGCATTGCGGTGGGCTAATAATATCAAGGCAAGATCTGCGACTAGAGTTCATTTTGTAGCGCGTGATGACCAGCTGGTTTCAAGTAGACAAACTCAAATTGTGCGAGACAACCTACTCGTCGTAATTGACCACAAGCAGGAAAGCAAGGGCTGGTTCACCTACTGCATTCTCGTGCCCCGAGCTTTGGGCGCGGCGATGTGGTAGGCTGGCGGAGAGCAGAGTCGCATTTTCGGGAATGTAAAGGCGCGCAGAAGCAAGGGTATTCGGCGGGTATTCGTGTAACAAACCCTATCAGAAGAACGGCACTGGTAGACGATATTGGCGATCAAACTCGCCCGAATACACCGGGAAAAGCTGTGGATAGGTTTAGTAACGTCAAAGTTCAGAGATGAAATGAGCACGTGTACGTACAAAAGGGCCACATATACAATGAAAAGCCGGACTTCGACGACGTCTCCACCGTAAAAAAAAATATTGGAAGGCATCTTCTCCGTCGTCTAGCGTTTTCATGACTCGTAGAGGCGGGAGCTAGCTAAGGGCGGCATTTCTGCGCAATCGTTGTACTGGTCGAAAGGCTTTGACTTTCAGAGCGCTTCACAGTCACGGCAGGATACGTTCGTTAAACCTAGTGCCACGGCAAGATCCTGTAGGGCTTGGATGAAGTGCTGTGTCAAAGCAAGACCCCAGAAAGCTCAGGATGTGTGGAATAATAGCGGCGCCGGTTCCGCATATCGTAAAAGGGGCGCGGAATATAGGATCCAACTCGTTGTCTAGCAAGTGTAGTACCAGTTGTCCGCGCCAATTCGATCCCTAGAGACTCAACGAAAGCAAGCGACGTATGAAGAGGCCGGGTTAGGTACATGCAAACCATTTGTGGCCCTCGCCATCTGGCTTGAACCACCACATGTTGCGCAGCCTTGGAATGAAGTTGTGCACATAGACACGACCCGCTTGATTCCGCGGTCATGATTGAGTTGTAGTGGCTGACTACCCCACAACTTAGCTTCTATCAAGACGCGCAGAAGTATGATACGTACGCCGGAATAGCGATGCCTACGGATGTGCCCGGGCGCGGCAGCACAGCAAGCCAACACAAATGGCCAGACTAGGTTCTTGTTGGCGACAATCCAAGTTCAGGAACTCGAACGAGCTGCATAGCCAAAAGTCGTGGCTGGGCATCGTTACCGGCTGAGGGCAGTCCAGTGTGGGTACTGACTGCTCATGTCGATAGATGTGGTGGGGTAGATGGGTGTGAACGTGTGGGAGAGAATGGGGAAGCATGCGCATTGAGGTTTCTTCTGCGCCGACCGTGGTGCTTTCAAGCAGCTGTGCAAAACCGGCGAACAGGAGATGGCCATCCTCAAGCGACTATACGACACAGCCTAGGAGGCATGTCCGAGAAAGCTGACGGAGATTATGGTGGATACGAGGTTGGAGGGTGGTCGGATGGCAGCGGTAGCATGGGGCAACGGAAGGTGCTGGACGCACGCTATGATTGCACAGAGTGCTCTCCGACATATGGCGAGACCCTGAAGAGAAATTGAGACACAGCCCACACGGAGACGCACGATATTGAGGGGATTAATGGGGCTGCAGTTTGTGAGATTGCGGTATTTGTTGGTAGTGGCAGTGCTTGTACACGGCCACTGGCGGTCGGTAGACCCGCCGGTCGATATGATGCGCTATGTTAGAACATAGATCGGTGCGGCAGAGGTTCCCCACTGTCCTGACAAAGGTCATTAGCGTAACATAGACGTATTAAGTTACACTTACAGCTAAACGAACAATTCTTTGCGGTAAGGCAAGCACGAGAAAGCTGTCGGTTACCACAGCCGTTCATGAGCCCTTTAGTGGCGTCGTTGAAGCAGGACAACTTCAGATGTTCCCTCTTCGACTCGACGACATTTCACCCGCAAAACAAAGAATGCTATTAGCCAAAAACAACTAGCCGCGTTCCCAATACGTGCGTACTGCGTACCAAGTCAGTCCACATCGCTCAAGAGGCACGGCAGCGACAGTTGCTCGAAAATATTGGCCACGTGCGGTCCACGTGTTGTCAGCGCCACCACACCGGGATGGCGGACGCGTCTCGAGACTCCAGCAGCGTCCAGCTCCTTCCTCCAAGCCACTCACTGCGTTCCCCTTTCCCTGCTGCGTCTTCTCCTCAAATATCGTTCTCGCCTGCCCGTTTTCGGCCCCATGTACATCCTTACCACCATACTGATATGGTTAACTCACACCACCGCACGTCCCGAAACCACGACATCCATCCTTCAAGTTGAAGCGCACAGTTAAACGTTCGCCTGACTACCCAGCTGTCGCACTACGTACCGACACTCTGACAGAACCGGCTTACCTCTCACAGTGCACAACCTTCAGCACTCTTCACTTCGCTGCGGGCATCATCACGCAGCCGCTTATTGAGTAGTGGAGGGACGGGCTGGACGTGTGCTTTTTCCTAATGCACCTGCCAAGTGCGCGTAGAGGTGTGTGAGGATCTCCTGGATGGTACGAGGATTCCTACGAAGGTGCATGTGCTTAAATATCTGCGTACTGTCTTATGCTGATGAGAGTTCACGCAGTTTAGGCGTTCGTTATTCACGCATCGAGCTATGTCCGTCAACGAGATCTGCTCCGAGTCGTCGCGCACACAGACTCCACAAGAGTATGTCCAAAACATTCAAACCACGGCCAGAAGCTCAACGAATACACACCAGATGCCATGTGACAGAGGCTTGCTCGCACCGTCTGTTATTAGTCTCTACCTCTGGCGCACACCCACCTTCGAAAATCCCCCATTATGATCGCGTTCACACCGAAAATTCATGTGGCCACCAAATTGCAGTATTTACTACTATTTGCGCAGGGGAGGCTTTGGCTAGCGACTGGATGCACGACCTACCAAGCCTGGCCGATGAAGTTTGCTCCTCCGCTTTGGACATCAGAGGACGACTCGGCCACCGCAGCAAGCAGCTGCTCTAGTAGTCCTTTTCACAGATTCGTCGCAAGAACATCTCTAAAAATAGGCAGTGGTGTGAAGCGAAGGAGCGAGGTTTAGCGGTCGTTAACGGCAATGGTGAGTGCTATAGTGATATGTGGGAATTAGAGACATCTAACGGACTGCCCAAGCTGAAGATCGTGGAACCAGAATATACCGTCTTTCCTCAACTCAGAAGGTCAACGGGCAGAAGACTCAAGAGACTATTTGCGGAACTTTGAGCTGCTCCTCACCGTGGTCATGTGGCAACGCCCATCTCGTGGGCCTCGACAGTGGCCGTCGGTGACGCTGTGCATGCGTTGCGCTCAACAGCGCTCACGGCCCTGTCCTGCGGCTTTGCCTAGTGTGGAGCCGGAGACGTCGCTGCAAGGAGAGCTACCGGTAGGGAAACACTTACTTCGAACTCACGCTTGCTCACGAACAAAAACCCTTCAGATTGCTCATACACGTTCCGCTTGTTCAGTCAGAAGAAATTTGTACCGCCGTCGCCGAGCTGTGGCCGTACTTGATAGATGGATCCAGCCAAGTGTGGAGCTGTGCGGACGTAATGCACCATCTGCAACTGCCGCAAGACCGATTGGCCTCTTCACCATCAAATGACCCCTTCGACGTAAACCACTTCTCTACACTGGTGGCCTCAACTCGATGGACCACAGGCGATCGACCTACCTGCAGAGATCCCTAGAGGTGTGAAGCCGGATCTGGGGAGACGCTAGTTCGCGACAAGCGCATTGCACCCGAGGCGACGACATCCCAACTTGCACCATAGTCTGGCCGCATGCAATGTCCACAACACTTCGGCGGTTTCCTTGGTGATTGGATGGCGGGATCCACTTCCGCTAGTCCAGAACGCAGCGCACAAGTGGACGCCTGGCGAAGAGGAACTGCACGCCTGGTCAGCGTCGACCGGTGGCGCATGCTCACGGACGTCCTGCACTCCAAAAAGTGATCATGCAGGCATCCAACTTGTTCTGCGGCGTCTGCGGCTCAGACGACGTCTGCTGCGCAGCGTTTTCTCCGTCATTCGACCTACTGGCGCTCGACGCGTGAACAAGTTGCATCTGAGTTCTCCACCCATATACGGGTCGTTGACAAATGGAACGGATTCTGGAACGGTTGGATCCTGGAGCTAGCCTACGGCGAGCGGCTATATATCGTGCGCGAGGACTGCCAAAGGGCGGTCATGCAGACACTTGCGCGTGAAGAGCCTGTGGGGTTCGACCTTAGTCGAAT
Organism: Terana coerulea; assembly: GCA_024811115.1. Lineage (NCBI taxonomy): Eukaryota > Fungi > Basidiomycota > Agaricomycetes > Polyporales > Phanerochaetaceae > Terana > Terana coerulea. Next base: position 32,110 of record JAKOGH010000906.1, read on the forward strand.
TATTCATGGAGAGGAGTAAGAAGTGCTAATCCGATCAGACGGCGAATTGCAGTGTATCGACAATACTCACTCATGTCTCGCTTGCTAAAGACTCACCAATATTGTAGCTCAGCACGTAATGTACATGTATTATAGACTTCCACCATGAAATTGATGCATTTTTGCATGCACTGAATGAATATGAGATAATGGCAACAGAACAGCACTCTTGTATAGGTAGGCAAGGTTTTTCTGCGGTCGAAACACATCTCCAATGCCATTTATCGGCTTGCGAGGCACCGTCGGAGGCGTGCCCATGCGTTATCGAGGGTTAGTTTCACTTTGTGAAGGAGTCCCTCAGAGCCAACAATCTCTTGACCGTCGGCCGCTCCGTGAGCTTAGCGTGCCACCTGCGGTCCGATCGTCAGATAGCAGGCAAGGAAGCAAGAAATGTCACATACGCCGCAGTAGCTGGGAATTCCTTTGCAAAGTCAAAATCATCTAACGTGTTGTTTACCGCCAGGTCGTTGCATCTGACCAACCAATAGTGAGCTTCTTATAGCAGAAAGAATAGGAGCGGTACGCACTGGATAAACGAAAGGTCGGCGACAGAAGCTTTGTCACCGAGGAGGTGGTCTCTTGTAGACAAGACACTCTCCAGCACACCCAGTACGCGAAGCACCTCCTTCTGGTACCTATCGATAGCACTCGGGACCTTCTCAGGGTGGAGAAACTTGAACCATCCAGCTTGGCCGAAGTAAGGGCCTTGGCCGGACGCTTGGAAGCACAGCCACTGCAGCTGCGTATACTTCTCGTCGGCACCGGATACGGAGATCTTGTGCTCCGGATCGTACCTGTCGGTGAGGTATACTAAGAGGGGGCGAGCTGGGCGAGCTTCATTTGGCTCTTCGTGGTCGGCGCGAGAGGCGTCGTCGAAGCATGGCCAGCTGACGTTGCGCGTGCTCGCGGGAGCCCTCAGCTTCCTCTTGCTGCGCGGCCGCTCATGATTCAACACGAACGGCGACACCCAGGTCTTTGCACGAGGACGGCACGCCACGGCGGTAAAAGGACGGCGCACAAGGACACAACAACCCCGACGCATCTGCGACGCTACCTGTAGAGGGATCACAATTCATGGCGCCTGCGAGCGTGGCTCGGTAACGCGCCGCCAGACTAGTCTGTTTTCTGACGCGTGGGCCTTAAGCACTAGTCCCATATTCCCGATACCTTTAGGTTGAGGGTCTTACCGTACGATAGTTGATTAGGGCCCCTGCGATCTTTGCAAGATCTGGCAAACAACGTGGCATTTCACGTGGCCCGCACGTGGCTCCTTGGTTATTGTTCATTTCCTTACGGCAAACTTGCTTACTGTACACCGTCTCCATCGCGTCTCATTCCTCTTCCCACCGTATGTGCTACGCCTTCATGTTATGCCGTGCATTTGCGAGGCCACTGTTCACACCATGGAATCAATCTGTTCTTTCTGAGGATTTCAATCAAGAGGTTTACAGTGTTTTGCATAACAAACGACAGTCGCCGAAATTTCGTCGCTTGTTTGTCCTGTACAAACATTCCCTTATTAGGTGAAAATGATCGTCACATCCAGAGCTCATGTGTCACTCGTCTTCAGCTCTGGGAGTGCTGCCAACAAACCGCCAAGGTGCGTTCAGCAATACACAAGAGGCGGCATAAGAGCATATTAGCTGCGATAAATACCACGATAAACGCCTCAAAATGGGGCCGGCGCTCTCTAATTTTGGCAGGGACTCGGAATTGGAGCTTTTCGGCCAATTCCGGCTCAATACAGGCGTGATATACACCGTAGCTAATATGCTCTATAATGCACGAGTTGTAGTCGCACCGTAGAGGACGCTGTAGGTGAACGACAGCAAGCGTAGACTCTAGAGGACACGGTGGAGACACTGGTCGCGACCGTCACGTTGCTCAAGCCAGGCACGGTGACTGGATGTGACGATCATTTTCACCTAATAAGGGAATGTTTGTACAGGACAAACAAGCGACGAAATTTCGGCGACTGTCGTTTGTTATGCAAAACACTGTACATAATGCGTGAGGCGGAGTTACTGCTCTAAAGCTGCGCATTGTTATCCCGGATGGTGGAGACCTATTGGTAGTATCGGGCCCTGCTGCATAAAATGCGGCCTTATAATTTTATGGCGATTCTCGCTCGATTTGGATACATTAGTCATCAAGCGCCTTTCCCTCTGTGCTGCCTCTGTCACCGGAGGAGACGACGATACTGTGAGAAGACACTGGGGAGACTCTGCTATCATACAATGACATGAAAATCACCTTCAATAGGTACACCTTTGTCTGTTTTTCTGCAGCATTTGATAGGAAATCACTGCTAAGACAGGCCCCGGACGCAGGGCATTGGCCTCTCCCATGCCTTGGTTAGCCTTTCAGCCTGGAGCTTCACAGCACACGTTGAACAGCAATAAAATGCCTTTAGAGATGTCTATATAAGCCTCTTACTCAATGCAAATAAACACTTCTATACCGGTCAAGGCGCCATAATTCTGGATGGCTTGATTAATCACTACGCCAGGCGCAGTGAAGCGAGTGGCGATTATTATCCCTTCTGGTAAGTTCCAGAGGGGTATGTGCTATTGTGAAAATATCTGTGTGCATGTAGGCACACAGAACGCGAGTGCAGTGGGATGTTGCGTGGTCCTCTACGCGTTGAACATCGCGTTGTTTGGTCTTGCTTGGCCTCTGAGTAAGCGGCATGTCGGCTGATAGCGGACTAGTGCCTAAGACCCCCGGTTGAAAAGCAGACGTCAGACAGACGACCGTCCGTCACATCTGAGTCTGTCTACTCTGCCTAGGGAGACTACGCCAGACCCTCGGCGGTGAGGGGACGATCCATGGCAGCTTTGACCTCGATGCGCCAATGCAACGCCCCGAAAATCCTCGCACTCTTGCATCCGGAAGCTGGACAGTTCAAAGGGAAAGCTGTGCCGGTCGTGCTGGCCATCGCGTATGCCATCTAAATTACCCTCCCGAGTTACCGACTTCGGCAACGGACGGGTCGAGTCATCGACCACATTCACCGTTGGCACGCATGTCTCGTCTCTGCGCGACAATCCGCGTCTCGACCTCCGCTTAGGGCTCTCTCGCATGGACGATGTCGACTGCGCGGGTCGTGACCGCGCGACTGGTCTGCAAGCCAAGTTGGACAGCTTTACGAGATATATGCGCGTCGTACCTCTGTCTGTGCCGTGCTAGATCGCCGCTAGCTTGCTTTGGAGCGGGAGCGGCTACGTGGGTTTGGTTGCGCGGCAAACGGAGGTGCTTGCAGTGGTCATGGTTTGTATATTCTAGCTCTCATCATGTATACATATGGAGCTCGTCAATAAATATATGTATGATTTACATGCTTGTTCCAATGTCATGCTCTATCTCTCACGATGCCGCTCTGTATCCGCTATGTGAATGAGATATTCACTCCTCGCCTACACGCAAGTTGAAGGCCCGGCGACGGCTTTCAATTCCGGCTGCTGCTCGTCGGCAGCCATGACCTCATCCTCTTCGTCGTCGTGCACAAGGCCCTTGGACTGCCCGTGCTCGAGAGACTCGCCGATGTTGCCGACCAAATCCGATGGAACTCTGAAGTTCGGGATCGAAAACCGCGAGACGTGTTGTGTATTAGTGCGTGAGCTGCTATGGTCGTCGAGTTGGCGGAGGTTGAGCATGAAGCGGCTCATGAAAACAGGGGGCTGTCATACGCTTTGTGCTTAGAACTACGTTTAGGAAGCTTTAGAGAGCATGGACGTACCATAGACACGACCAGCTGGCTGATCGCACTTCCACTCTAGGTACATGTGAGTTCGACGGCACGGTCGCAGCAGAATAAATCGCATACCGGCGTGAGAATTGCGTGGGACGTGGCCATTTGTGTGATGTTGATCGCGAGTAATGCACTGAAGAAACCGGTACATCGTAAGGTAAGACTGTATGCGCGGGGTGCAGTCATTCGTACAGAAAATACCAGGTGCCTAAAGAAAGTGTTAGCTATATTTAAGGGCAATCACAGTACTTCTTACCATCACGGAGAAGACAGGATGACACTGAAGTCTCCAAATTCATGCGCCTTGCGTTCTGCCAGTGCTTGAAGGTCTTTATCCATGTCAGAATGAGTACCAAAATGTCAGCGAGAATCAGCGAGCCTCTGGTAAGCGAGACCACTGTTTGTCAAGCGAGTAAGAAACGGTTCACTTGCATCAGGTAATCATACGCACAGCTGATAGTAAACGTCAGCTTATCGTATAGTATGGAGTACTAGGGGTCTCACAGATTCTCAAGATCATCCGAATAATTCAGATCGGTTTCACATACGTTCTCTGGGGGCCAATGTTCACGTACGTGAAGTGAAAAAGGTCAAACTAAATTACAGATAAGTAGCTGAGCAGCTGGTATTGAGTGAAGACCGTGCTTACCGCGTTTGTGCCGACGGGTACCAGTCCAAGCAGAGCGACTACAACAAATATAATCTTGTAATACTTCCACGAAGCCCAAAGAGCAGCCGCTCGAAGTGCGGAAAACACTGCTTCAATCATCAGCGGTTGAACCTAACCGACAGAGAACCTCTATAGACTCACAAGCCACCTGGGCATATCCGATGAAGGACAGAACTTGGAGAATGATAAGGAAAGGCTTGCAGCTTCAAAACTAGCGTTAGCAAGCACTTTGTTAGGAAAGAATGTCCAGTACCTCTGCAGATTGGCGGTGAGTAAGACATCATGTAAATTCTTCAATAATCAGAGGATCGCGTACCTCCTGTGACGTAGGCAGAAGAGAAAGGATTTGGAACAAAACTAGCACCCAGCGGGTGCTGAGCAAAAGGAAAGATGTGGCTGTGATTCGTCTTGTCCACACGGCCGCAACTTCCTCTTTGAATGTGATAACATATTCATAAGCGATCATCGCTAAATAGACACCGAAGAGAGCAGTCTGCGTCATCATATTGCGGATTATCCAGTACCGCGATACTCGCCAGAGATTGCAATCGCTATGTAGCTATTTGTTTGGCTGGAATATGAGTAGCATGAGTGACTTTCTGCGGGGAGGACCATAAACCAGAACGGACGCTTCTGAGACTTCCTGCACATACGCTGTGTTGGATTCTGACATGTTGAGAGATACAGTGCGATGAAAGACGGGACATACCGTCCACAACATCCAGGCTTATGTACTTGCGTAGTCAGCCCTCCGATAACCCGGTAACGCCTACTGCCATGGCAGTCCTCTCTCCTGGGGCACTGCGCCGCGGTGGGCTAATACTATCAAGGCAAGATGATCTGCGACTAGAGTTCACTCTGTAGCGCGTGAAGATCAGCTGATACCAAGTAGACAAACTCAAATTGTGGGAGACAACGTACCCGCCGTAGATGACCAGAAGCGGGAACTCAAGGACCGTTTTACATGCTGCATTTTCGTGAATTGAGCTTTGCGCGTAGTGATGAGGTAGGCTGGCGGAGAGACCGCACTCACATCTTCGGGAAAGTCAGGGCTCGCAGGCACAGGGTATTCAGTGGGTATCTTTGTATAACAAACCCTATCAGAAGAACGGCACTGGTAGATGATATTGGCAATCAAGATTGCCCGAGCACACCGGGCAAAGCTGTGGATAGGTTTAGGTGACTTTAGAGGAGAAGGAATAAGCACATGTACGTACAAAAGGCCGCATACACAGCAAAAAGCCGAGTTTCAACTACAGCTCTACCGCAAAAGATATGTTGGAAGACATCTTCTCCGTCGTCCAGCATTATCAAAACTCCCCGCAGAGGTAAGGAGCTCGACAAGGGCGGCATTTACGCGCCATTGTCGTACTGGTGTGAAGACTCTGACGTTCGGAGCGCCCCACAGTCACGGCAGAATATGTTCGTTGAACCTAATGCCACGGCAAGATCCTGTAGGGCCTGGGTTAAGTGCTGTGTCGAAGTAAGACCCTACGAAGCTCCGGATGTGTGAAAGAATAGCGGTGTCGGTTCCGCATATTGAAACCGGGCGCGGGATCTAGGACCCCATTCGTCGTCTAGCAAGTGTAGTACCGGTTGTCCACACTGATTCGATTCCTAGAGTCTCAAAGAAAGCAAGCGACGTATGAAGAGGCCAAGTTGGGTACATGCAAACCGTTTGTGGCCCTCGCCATCTGTCCTGAGCCACCAGATGTTGCGCAGCCTTGGAATGAAGTTGTGCACACAGGCACAACCCGGGGTACCGCTTATTCCGCAGTCATGATTGAGTTTTAGTGGCTGACTACGCCGCAAGTTAGCTATTATCAAAACGCACAGGAGTATGATACGTACGCTAGGATGGCAGTGCTTACGGATGTGCCAGGGTGCGGCAGCACACAGGGGCACAAGCCAACACGGATGGCCAGACCAGGTTCTTGTTGGCGACAATCCAAGCTCAGGAGCTTGAACGAGCTGCATAGCCAAAAGTCGTGGCTGGGCATCGTTACCGACTGAGGGCAGTCCATTGGGTGGATGGATGGCAGCGGTAGCATGCGTTGAAGCACTGCTGTAGTAGCCCGCCGCAGAAGCAGTGACTTTCAAATGAGCATTCTTTGCTCGTGCATTCCTTTGGAATCTGTCGTGGTCGAATGGACGGGATGCTTCCGCTCAAAAGAGGCTGACTGAGGAGGAGATTCAGATCTCTGCTGAGCCGGATGCATGTGTATTTCTAGACGGGTACAAGGATGTCAGTATGTGCATTCCCACGAGAGGTTTGAGCACAAAGGCGAGACAGAGAGTGACAGGGACGACGAAGAGCAGAGCATGAAGCGTACCGAAGTAGTAAATTCACTCAAAACTCTTGCGTGATTATGACGTGCCACAAGGAATGTGGCGGCGAGTTTGTGTTCTAATAGAATATTGTTGTTAGGAATATATTCAAGGTGGGCTCATGCCTACTAGCTATGCGCGCAGCTCACGAGGCTCAGTCGAGGTTCAAGTTCAAGTTGACTGAAAGAAATTGAGACCGGAGGCGCGCGCTTCAGTTACGCGGGGCGTGGACACCACGTGTTACCAAGTGCCGCTGGCCAGTCTCCGCGCTGCGGACATCCCTGCTGCATCCTGCTCCGACTTCAAAGCTTCACTCCCAGGTTTTCCAGGGCACCTGCGTGCTCGCCATCTCTTTGCCTCAATATAATGCTCCTCGGAGCCGAAATGGGATCAATCCACCAGCTTTGTACCGCGGTGCCGATACGTCACTTCAAAGGCTTCGCCGTAGCGGCACGACCTATCGTCCCTAGTAAACCTCGCTGGCCGACTCAGCCATAAGAGCAAGAGCGGCTTACTGCTATGCGAGAGAACAATTGTTACCATTAGATGGTGTTGCTGGTGAGTAATGTGGTGGCATAGCCGAGGTTGGTAAATCAAACGGGTTGCTCAAGCAGGTTGTCGTGGACGTTTCCATACACCGTTCTCAAAGATTCGGCACTCGAAAAATGGGAAGAAATTTCAGCCTTTAGGACGGCTTCTCATTTTATAAATGGTACGACACCAGCCTCATTGACTTCGCGGCGAACGGTCTGTCATACCCCCATGGTGCCAATATATGAAGTGCGTAGTTGGAGGTGGAATGTCGGTCTTATCCAAGGGTCAGCAAATCCCCTCTCCAGAGCCTCTCTGTCCTCCCTCACACACAAAATACTTCAGCGCGCTACAACTCGCCTAACGAGACAGCTGACCATCAATATCAAGCACCCTTTAGAAAGCCCAGGTGACGCTGTCCTCAGCACTCGAGGCGGCGCGCATCTCGGTTTTCGCAACGTCACCGTAATTGGTTCGTACTTCCTAGGTTGTGCGAGACTTGAGCCCATCCAAATAATGCACAGCGCAACGAATTACCAGTCAGAAGTCGCGGTTTCGCGTTTCGCATGCGAGTTTCTGGCCGGCTGGTATCGGTGTACCCTGGCTTCCGGCTCACCATGTTCCACAGATACTCCTTCGGCTCGCCGACATTACGTTGACTGCACGCGTCGATCAGCCTGCAGCGAGCTGGAGTGATGGATCGTTTACACCTCATCGTGCAGGCTTATACATGTGTTTACGACATGTTTGGCGTCGGCAGTATCGACTGTTCCCTATTCACCTCGGCAGCGGTCGTCTTGGGCCTAATTTTTATTTTCGCCGGTTCGAGCCTATTATTGTCTCGAGGGGTTGGAGTAGCGTACTTCGACGTTAGGGTCAAGCTTTGTGGCGTGGGATCGTGTATCTATAAATGGGTTTTGCTTTTCTCAAGCACCGGAACGTACACACCAACCTCGCACCATCCATCTCTACCGGCGACAATTACTGCACTGCAGCTTCGTTTGAATTACACTGACTCGAAGCGCTCATCCATCAACGTATTTGATAACCAGCAGGCCTGCGAATACAACTGGTACCACGCAGCGTGTGAGCGCAGCGTGTACTCACTTCATGCCCGTACACAGCCTAGAACTCGAACATGGACTCCAGCTCAGTGTCCATCTGCTCAGTCGACGCCGCGGCATCATACACTTCACTATGATGACTACCGCGCTCATCCCGTCCGTGGTCGAGCGGCTCGCCGATGTTGCCCACCAGGTTCGACTGCACCCTGAAGTTTGGCAATGACAACTGCGAGAAGTGTTGTGCGTCCGAGCGCGCGCACAAGTCTCCACCGGAAGCAGCAGTGTTGAGTTGCCGCAGGTCAAGCATGAAGCGGTCCATCAGCAGGATGGGCTACCGTGGCGGAGATGGCTGAGAGGGTTGTAGATGGTTGGAAAGGGGGTGGGATGATGCTCACCATGGTCGCATTCAGTTGTCCGGAGAGGTCCCTGCCCTAATCCGATTATATCGATTGGTCAGGGTAGTTTAGGCGGAGGGGTCATGTACTTACTAGTGCGTCAGACGCGCCTGCCGTTGCCATCTATGTAATGTTGACTGCGAGCAGAGCACTATGAAGCATTGGCCATGTCGTCAGCGAGGCCTGCCGGCGTGCATGAAGCTAGGTTCCGCACAATAAATATAGAGTACCTGAGGAGGCCATTAGTCGCGTTCCAGAGATGGTTGCTGCTCGCCTCACCGTCACCAAGGAGATACGATGACACCGATATTGCCACTTTCATACGCCTGGCCTCCTGCCAATGCGCAAACGTCTTGATCCACGTCAACACGAGAACTAGGAAGTTAGTAAGTATGAGGGAGCCTCTCGTAAGCCAAACCACTACGTCCATGCGATGAGAAACGTGACTCGGTGTTCAACCAAAGAGCCTGTACGCACGGCTGAAGATGAAGAATTAGTACGATGTACAACTGAGAGTCGATGACAATCTCACATATGATTCAGTCTGTCCGACATTTCAAGAACGGGTCCGCAAATATTCAGCAGCGGGCGCAAATATACGTATTGGAAGCGGGAAAGAATAAACTGCACCCATGATGGATTTGAGTAGGGCACAGCCGCTCTCGGATCTAGACGCTGCTTACTGCGCTTGTGCCCACAGGTACCAATCCAAGGAGAAAAATGACAATGAGGATAATTTTGTGATACCTCCACGCACTCCAAAGCGCGGTCGCTCGCAGTGCAGAAAATACTGCGTCAAAGGTCAGCAATCCGTGAACGCAGACGGTGTCAATCGGACTTACGAGCCACTTGGACAATTCCAATGTCATAAAATGATTCCTGAAGGATGACGACAGGCTTACAGCTGCGGAGGCGCCTCAGAAATAATCTTCTGAGCGGAAATAAACTAGATACCTCTATGACTCGGTGGTGAGGATGGAGAAAGGCCTGCAGATAGCAAAGTAGCACATACCTCTTGAGAAGTAGGCCAGAATGTGAAAATGAGGTTCACAATCATCACCCACTGTGTGCTGAGCAGCAGGAGGGAGGCTGCTGTAAATGTCCTCGTCCATATAGTGGCGTCCTCCTGTTCAAAAGTAATGATGTACTCGTAAAGAGTCACTGCTTACAAAGATACGCACAATGGTCAGTGATTATAGCTGTGGAGCCGGCACAATGCTTACTTGTTATCGCGAATGCTACGCAATTGCTCAATCGCCTTGTATAAAGTTAGCTGAGGGTGCTAAGAATGACATGAAGACAGTCAGACGCACATCGCGCGCATTTCTTGTGCATAGGAGGTATCAGACTGCGACATGTCGTGAGCGACGGAGCTAGGAGCGCAAAAACCAAATGTATGCGTACCAGCAGAAACACTATAGGTTTATGTATCACTCTCACCGTCTGCTAAGAGTGAAGCGGCCAAGTAATGGCCGAGGTCTCTCGGAGCGACACGACCGCTCGAAGGCCGACATCATCGCAGACCTGATAGATTTCATCTCGCTGTGCGCGGACCTGCTTGCACGACGGTGAACTTGCGCCGAACAGAGGCTAGCTCAGAGGAGAAATTACCGTATGCTGTGGCAACTATCAGAGTTTGTCGGGGTACGCTGGCGCGCACCAGCGAGCAAGGAAATAGCATGCATAAGCAGAGTGAATTACACGACAACGACAACCACCCTGTAGCATATTTTAGATGGGTTTTTGCAGCCCACGCGGCACTTACCTCAATACAACAGTAAATCGTGTCTCTGGGCTGGTATTTCCCGTGGACACTTTGGAATGTACGCATGGTGGGCAGGTGGTGGCCGCAGAACAATTCCGTCAATTTCCAAGACAAGTATGAATATGTGAGCAGGTCAAGGCGAATGGAAGAGCAGAGGGTTAGCACTTATTACAGCACTAGGATCCAAATGTCAAGATGGACAAGACGGAGACCCGTCGTGGCACGCCCGCATGAAAAGATTCTGTACGCTCGCAACACACCGGTTATGATGACTGCCTGCTGGTAAGAGGCTCGTCAGCAGTGCACACGTCTATTCCAGGCTGTAGAGCGCATACCTGTGCATTCAATTGTACGGGATTGAGTAATAACGGTACCAGTATAGCCTCCAGTGCAGACCTTTAAAAGGGAAGGCAGTCGTCTCGTACAAGCTCAAAAGACGTTCAAAGCGCCCGCCACGTGAGCACCACGTGGCTTTTTACGCCACCACGTTTATAATTAGACCATTCTCGAGTCGCGCCTCTTTCGCTTGGACCGATCTACATCTGCTATCTGCAGGCTACTACCCTCTACAGCCTCGTTCAGAGGTATTCCTACCTCCAAAATCGTTCAGTACCCTTTTCTGCAGTGCGAAGTTCCCAAAACCCGACACTGCGAATGGTCAACCGGTCGCTCTTGAGACCCAGTGAGAAGCGTGGATATTCGGTAATATCCGAAACTATCCGGAGCTACGCCGCCCAGGACAAATAGACCACAGTAGCTCACATTGGAACAATCCGTTTTATCATAGCTACTTTTAAGGACGACCATGCGTTAGCTACGCTGGTCTATTGTCACGTACTTAGCATAGACTGGCGTAGAATCCAATACATTGGTGCCCATGTTCCGTGCGATATAGCAAAATTGCAACACATCTATTATGAGCTATGTCGAACATATGCTAATCTATGCAGGACTATTATGGGCTACCATTGTATACCTCATCCCGCTTCGTACTAATCCCCACTATTCTCTGCTACGCCGAACCACTGCCCTCTATCTAGTGTTGCCGAAGTTCAGTTTGGTTCGGCGGTTCAGAACCAGAACCGATGAACCGAACCGTGTGGTTCAGTTTGGTTCGGTTCTGGTTCGGCCTCCAGATAACATCTGAAAAAACCCCCTTACTATTCCTGCCTAATGCATGCTGATAAGCACTAATTCATTGCACATAAGCATCAAAGTAACACAACTAGATAAATAGATACATAAGGCCAATAAGGCAGTTTAGTGAGGTCCTTTGCTAATTGTCTTAATTATTCTATATATTAGGGCAATTAGTCCTATTCTCAGCTATTTGTTTCCTTACTGTCCTATTTTGTTCCTTACATGCAGCTATAATACCACTACTGCTTGACTAGTCATCTGAGAAATCCCCTTCTTAATTTAACCTGATGCTCTGTATTGCATATTTAGTTATCTACATACAAGACTAAACTACCTAACACAACAAACTACTTGTACTGTGCAGGTAAGCCCATGCACCATGCACCATACTCACCTGCACTGCGCCATGCCCACCTGTGTGTTGTATCTGTCAGTAACATACTTACTTACACCACTACCCTGGCCCTCGTGTCGTGCACCAGCCCCTTCTGACGGGGGCGCACTTGTCAGCGTCGGTCTGCACGCGTCGTGCTTCGCCACGTCCTGCGCGCCAGCGCCGGCGCGGTGCGCGTGCTGCGCTCGTTGGCGTCGTGCTGGGGTAGCTTGCTACCCTGGTCCCTCGCGTCGTGCGTCGGCCCTTTGTAACGGCGGCACGCTCGCCTGCGTCGGCCTGCGCGCGTCGTGCTTCGCCACGTCCTGCGCGCCGGCGTTGGCGTGGTGCGCATCCGTCGGCACCGTACGTGCGTGCGCCGCTGTCCCGCCCTGCGTATCTTGCGCGTCGTGCTGTACGCGCCAGTTTCTTGTGCGTCGGCGTCGCGCTCACCTGCGTCGGTCTGCGCGCGTCGTGCCCCACCACGTCCCGCGCGCCGGTGTTGGTGTTATGCGCGTGCTGCGTTCTCGGCGTCGCGCCTGTGTAGCTTGTTGCGCTGGTCCCTCGCGTCGTACGTCGGCCCTTTGTAACGGCGGCGCGCTCGCCTACGTCAGCCTGCGTGTGCTGTGCTTCACCACGTCCCGCGCGCCGACGTTGGCGTTGTGCGCCGCCGTTCGTGTCGTACGCGTCGTGTCGTGCGCGCCGGCTTCTTGTGCGTCGGCGTCGCGGCCGCCGGCGTTGAGCTTGTTGCGTCGTGCTTGACTACGCGGGCGCTCGCGCGCGGTGTTCGTTGCTGGTGGGGATGCGTGGTGCCTATTCATGAAAGCACCGTCCATAAGCCGTGCATGCACGGCCATGGACGGCTCTGGGTAGCAGCGGTGGATGCGGCGAGAGGGCCACGTACCTCGTTTGCAGGGGAGCCCCTCCCCTTCAACGGCCTTGCTCGATAATTCACGCGTCCCCCACTCTTGTGTGGTGTCGCTTGGGTCCTGGTGTCGCGGTAGGTGGTCGCGACGCAGCTAACGCGTCGGTTAGGAATGAGGGACCGAGGGAATGAAAGATGACGCCAACCAAACGCGAAGGCTTCAAAGACGTTAAGGCGCTTCAATATACCCGGTAAGTTATGACCAATCTGTACGACTGATACACGCAAGCCGCTATGGTGCGGTTGTTAATCTACTGGGCGCGTCGCAGGTGGTCCTGGGTTCAAGTCCTTCTGGGTGCATTGTGGTTATTTCTGGTCATCTTTTTTGAGCCTCGGCCCATTAACAAAAGCATACAGTATGAATTGCTTTGGTCGTCTGTGAAGCAGTCACTCTTTTAGAGCTATTGTGATATTTAAAATTGATTGCAACTTGTTGTTCAACTGTGGCAAATGGCAATTATATAAGAATATAGACATTCTAGGCAAAAGCAGCTCTTTTTAGCAATTGTACAGAGCTTATATATTAGGTTATAAAGGTGATATTAAAGAGCTTCAGACTTGTCATTAACAATATCCTTAAAGCTTTGTGCACTATGAAAACCAGTCTAATAAGGAATCCATTATGCATTTATGTGCCAACTAGGCTGAAATAGAGAATAGTAGCTACATTAACTCTAAAAGTGTAATAGTATAAGTATATAAGTTAGCTGATTGGCAGAAAAGGAGGACATAGTACTAAATTAGCTTTAAGCAATAAAATAATAAGAGTCCAAGTAATAAATAAAAGCAATAGCAAAATAAGTGTTATAAGCTCTAGATAATGTCATAAATATGATACAAATAACAAGCAAATAAGTAAAAAGCTAATGATAAGCCACTGATAAAATATGCAATAGTGAGAAATTAGATAAAAAGAAATATAGTAAATGAGCTAATGAAAGAATGCAATAAGGCATTAGTAAGGGATAAAAAGTCAATTAGGTAGTAAAAAGCCATTAATAATCAGCAGATTAGAATGTTAAAAGGCAATGGGCTGTTTAGCAAGCTAATAGATGTAGATTAGCTAAATAAACTATATTTTAAGAATACATTTTCACAAAAAGCGAAAAAGAGCATAATACACAACTTAGTGTTAAATAAGAAGCATAAAGCATAGATTAGAAGAGGGGTTTTCCAGATGAACTTGGTTCGGTTCTTGGTTCGGGCATGGCTGTCACGCTCTGAACTAAGTTCAGACAGTTCAGTATGTATGTATATGTTATGTAGTGTATTTGTACTGGGATTCATAGAGAAAAGTACATGAACTTACTTACTATAGCATGTCTAAACTATTTTTCATTGTTGTGCTTGTAAACTGAGCATCAAATGTCAGCTCTGCTTATGTTTTGGTGTATATATGATGCCATCAATAGCTGCCAAAAAAGGCAACTGGCAGCCTCTATCAGACACTGAGCTTCAAAGCGTCATAATATAAGGCTTTTGCACTACAAACCTTCAGATGTCAATATATAACTCTATTATGATCTACTATTGCAATTATACTGATTTGACAGAGTAAAGCAGATATTTACATGGTTCAATGGTTCGAACTAGTTCGAACCCTGAACTGAACCGACTGAACTAGTTCATGCTGGTTCAGTTTAGTTCGGTTCTGGTTCGGCTACTAAACACTTGGTTCTGGTTCTGGTTCTGACAAAAATGGGCCCGAACTGAGCTGAACTGAAC